>KZ653328.1:4929-15537 GCA_001010745.2 Gerris buenoi
TCACCATACTCGCTTCGGCGGTACAATGTACAAATGTATGATGTGTGAAGTAGCTGGAACTCTCCACCACGGGGCGTAAAAAGGGTCTAAAAAATGACCTGATTGCAAGGTTCGAACAAGTGGTTCGTCCTACCCGTTCTAGTAGGAAATACTAGACTACTACTACTTACTAGTATAATTATGGCAAAATGCCTCCTTTTTCATTTGGACACGAATTAATACCACCGTATAAACTTATCGCCGTTCAAAACCAATGTGATTTTAAGGAACATCTTAACTTAATTTCCAAATACCTAACATATCTTGTTCATTCCTCAGTATGTGCTTAGTGTTTTTTTTATTAATGACCCCAGTGTATAGTGGCTGATGAGTTAATGGTATGTATTCAATGTTAGACATTTAGAGACCGCTAACTCAATCTACATTTTTAAAACGTTCGTTATCATCGTCCAGGAACTTGAGACAAATAATACAAACACAATGAAAAAAATACGTGTGGTGTCGCGGGACACCCGGTAGGAACCAAGTTCCTTACATTTTTCATTAAATATAAATTATAAAATCACATAAAATGCTAAAGACGTATAAACTGTTAACAACGATTTATTTTCGATATTTATAAAATCAAGTGACATATAATTTGACATATAACAAAAATAAACAAAACAAGTAAAAGGGTTCCATAATATCATTTTTTCCCGTCTTTTTTAAGCTTACGTTTACGCGAGCGTTGCGCGTGAACGCTTGGACGGATGACGTTTTCCAACGTACTCAGCCTGGGCATTGGTAAAATGAACATGTGTACCAAATTTCAACTAACTCGGTGATCTTTTACTCAAGTTATCGTCGTCGGTAGATATTTCGTGACGGATTTCGCGTGACGGTGATTTCATGACGGTTATTTTGTGACGGTGATTTTGGTCGTTTTTTTCGGATTCACTCCCAGGCTCCGAACATGCCATAAGGAACTTCGTTCCAAAAATCAAAAAAGTTGAAGAATACAGTTTAAGGCGCTTTGTTAGAATAAAGAAAAAGAGAGCTGTAAAGGATCAAGGATTATAATTCAGCAGTAGAAATATACATTCTGCCAACAAACTTTTCACAATTCAATTCTATCGTTGCGTGTGAAAATGAAAATCTATTAAAATTTACTTGTGAAAAGCCTCATAATGCTGTTTTGTGTAAGGTACATCTCACATCTCACATCAACAATTTTGCGTAATCAATTAAGTACTACAGGTATTAGAGGAAAATTATGACTATACACTATATCGAAAAACTGAGGGAAATCCTCTAAAAACAAGATGGTTTTAGATACCCTCGCCAAAATATCACTACAATACTTAGTTTGTGGCACACATTGTAACCTTCTAGAGTTTGTTATTGATTTATAAATAAATTAACAAGACCAAAAGTGAAATAGTTCTGTCGGTGCTTGTGAAAAAAAAAAAAATACGTGTGGTGTTGGGGGACACCCGGTTGGAACGAAGTTTCTTACGCTTTTCATTAAATATAAATTATAAAATCACAGTAATAACTACTTATACATGGTGGAGTTAGAAAAGAGACAAAATTATAAGTAACTAACTATTTGTACTAGCGGAGTTAAGGCAAAATTAAATGAAAAGCTTTTTATTATCTTTGAAGTGAGCGTCTTTCAATAAATAATTTATAGTATATTGAGAAAAAAGACAATGATAAATTTATAGTTAAAGCAGATGGATGTAAAACAAAAAGAATTGTCCTCTCAGACGCCGACGGCAAATTAATACAATTAAATATTAAAATAAAAAATACAAATCATTAACTCACAAAAACTTCTGCTTGTGTCAGGTTGAAATTTTACATGCTTGTTTCAATTGTACTATAGGTGATGTATACAAAGTTTCATTTAAATTGTTACGTTAGAACGTAAGATATCGTTGTTTTCTTCTCGAAAACGTTGTTTTCTTTTTTTTTAATCGTTTTGGTCCGCTTTAATAAATTTAGCGATCTTTATCTTCATAGAAGTATCAGTGTTCGTTTTACTAATATATATTATTTTTTTAAAAGTTGTTTGTCTCATTAAATAGATGAAGTTAGAATTTTTTCCCGTCCAAAAATTCCAATTTTAAATTTGAAGCTTACGTTTACGCGAGTGTTGCGCGTGAACGCTTGGGTGGTTAAGGTTGTTGAACGAACTTGTCTTGGGCATTGGTAAAATGAACATGTGTACCAAATTTCAACTAAATCGGTCAAATTTTACCCAAGTTATCGCCATCGGTAGATTTCGTGACGGATTTTGCGTGACGGTGATTTTGGTCGTTTTTTTCGTATTCACTCCCGGGCTCCAGAACGTGCCATAAGGAACTCCGTTCCAAAAACGCTCTCTTTTAAACTTTCAGTGTGAAAAACTCTTTATCATGCTGTCTTGTTTCTATCTTGCGCTTTAATTGAACGAGCACAGTGAGTTCTTTATTTCAGAGACTTGGGATTTGAAAAGTTTGTTTGTGTGTTTGTTTGTCCAATGATAACTGGAGTAAAAATTGACCAATTTCAACGAATTTTGGCACAATGATACATCCCAGCATTTGTGACAACTGTATAGTTTTTGGAAATTTCACACTAAATATTTTCAAGATGGCGGCCAATATGGCGGACGACTAAAAAAAAAGGTTTTAGTCAGTATGACATGTTATACATCAATTTAAAGGTCTTAAAGTGTAGGAAAGGAATATGTAAGTATTAAAATTTTCCACGTAATATTTTCAAGATGGCGGCCATTATGGTGGACTATTAAAAAATTATTCTTCATGGCATGTTATACCTACATTAATCTAAAAGTATAAAAGAAGAAAAAGGTTCAATAATTTTTAAAATTTCATAATTCATTTTTTTCAAGATGGCGGCCAATAAGGTGGAGGTAAAAAGTTTTTAGTCAGTGTGACATGATATACATCAATTTAAAAGTCTTAAAGTGTAGTATAGGAATACCTAACTATTAAAATTTTACATATATTATTGTCAAGATAGTGGCCAACTTTAGCACAAACTTTATTTAATAAATATTTACTACAAATGCTGAAAGAAACATGCATAACTTTTGTTCAAATGTGTACTTCGAATGTGTGTGATTTTGTTCAAATACTGTAAAAACAGGCGAGCGCAGCGAGCCTGCATTAATCATATTGAATAATGATTACGAACAAATACCGTATAAAAAGGCGAGCGTAGCGAGCCTACTATAACCTTATTTAATAAATATTAACTAGAAAATGCTACATCAAACAGGCGAGCGTAGCGAGCCTTGCATTAATTGTATTAAATATTGATTACGTGCAAATAATGTATAATCAGGTGAGCGTAGCGTGCCTACAATAACAATTTAATAAATATTGACTACAAATGCTGAATAAAAAAAGGCGAGCGCAGCGAGCCATATATAAATACTGCCGATTATATAAAAATACTGTAGAAACAGGCGAGCGTAGCGAGCCTAATATAACAATTTAATAAATATTGACTACAAATCTACAAATGCAGAATTAAATAGGCGAGCGCAGCGAGCCATATATAAATACTGCCGATTATATAAAAATACTGTAAAAACAGGCGAGCGTAGCGAGCCTACAATTACATTGAATAATGATTACGAAAAATACTGTATAAACAGGCGAGCGTAGCGAGCCTACAATAACCATGTAATAAATATTGACTACAAATGCCGAATCAAGCGAGCGCAGCGAGCCATATATAAATACTGCCGATTATATATAAATACTGTAAAAACAGGCGCATAGCGAGCCTACATTAACAATTAATAAATATTGACTACAAATGCTGAATAAAATAGGCGAGCGCAGCGAGCCATATATAAATACTGTCAGTTATATAAAAATACTGTAAAAACAGGCGAGCGTAGCGAGCCTACAATTACATAGAATAATGATTACGATAAATAGCGAGCGTAGCGAGCCTAATCATATCATATATAAATACTGTATAAACAGGCGACCGTAGCGAGCCTGCGATAATATTATTAAATAAAGATAATAGACAAAATAATTTGAATGCTTTCTTCAGGTTGAATAAGAATGCCAGGTTTTCGCTGAAATATTATCCTGATATCATTATTGAGAACATATTAAGGCATTACGGTTGATATAAAAAAAACATTTCTACGCGAGTTCTTTATGCACCGCATCACTAGTTATAACTAATTAATCCTATAAATAATAACAGACTAAAAGGAAACAAAAATATAAGTTTTCAAAAAGGAGAATTAAATTTAACTTAATGCACCGTTCTACAAGGTATAAAGTAGTCGGGAGTTGTGAAACGATACGAACAAGAAGCAATTTTAAAGTTATCACGTGAATAAATCGTGTTTTGAAATCTTTCAGTTGTTTATCGCGGAGCTTCAAGTATTGAGCCGGTTCACTTTGTTCTGCAGAATGATTGTTTTTCTTCACGATCCCGCTATAATTTCTCTCCTTTTCAACCCCACGTGTCAACAAGTTTTTCAAAAAAATTGTTTTCCCCAGTTTCTTAGTTGTTTTCTGACGGAGAGTAAAGAAAAGGGCACATTTCCCTAACTTTTCCAGGCACATGACATTCCCTTAATATTATATTACCTGAAACCTCCGGTACCTTTCTCTCTACCTTTTCCCTGAACCTTATTTCATTTACTTAGACAACCCGATTGCCGCGTTGAAATCTTTCCTTTTCTTGTAGCTCTCCTTGCAAAACCCAGTTTCGTTTGTGACTTTTCACTATTCCCGCTTGTTTTCAAAGGACGAGAGAAATGTTTTTGATAGCTTCTCTTGTCAGATATTCGAGTTCTCTTCAACAACTGTTTTCCTTCTAAATATTTCCGAGGATTTCATAACGAATTCACAAAACAAACCGCTGTAAATGCAAAAGAAAGATTGCTTATGTCAAGGGTCTGAAATGTGTTTGAATTATACAAACATGAAATGAATAATTTCCATAGAATTAAACTCTTTGTACAAATAAATTCCCTGCCAAAATCATCTGCAATTAGCATATGGTTTTAAAAAAAACTGAAATAATGAATTATTTATTTATCTAGTAATACTGCACATTTATCCTCGACTATGCTTTCTCCATTCTGTGATGAAGACACAGAACTATCGGCTTTCACCCAATAGTTATTAAGGTTATAGAATATAAAAAATTAATATGATGTTATAGATATGAAGATTTAAAGTAGAATAATGTAGTTTTCAGACCCCGTAAATCCCATATCTATATCTATTACAGAAGCTGAGCTATAAGTGTTCAATAAAGTGCGTTTTTTTTTTTTTTTTTTTTTTTTTTTTTTTTGCCCACCCTGTATATTTATATAAAATATTTAATATAGGTAAATAATTATTGATTAATTTTGTTTAATGAAATCCCTTTGTTATATTTACTGTGTAATTCGCTTTTTTGAGGCCCATAGGGTTAAATTAAATAGTTATTTACGCAACAAGGGAGAGAAGTGTGTTTTCCGGCTCGAGGTTAAGTTTTCTCTTAAGGCAACGCCGAAGGAGGAAACTTCATTAGCTCCCGAGGCTTGCCGAGGGAGATAATTGTAGTATTAGCTCTCGAGGGTTGCCGAGAGAGAGCGCAAAAAAAATAAAAATAAAAATAAAAAAAATAAACTGATATTTAGTTACTTGATTTATTAAAATAACAATTCTTATACTAAATATATACGTTTTTAATTTAATTACGTTTAGTTTGTTTTTAATTTAAAGACTTTGTATGACAACCTAAAGTAACCTTCCCGAAAAAAAGTTACCAAAACAGCTAAAAAAACAACATAATACTTAAAATGTACCTAAAAAATACCTTTTCCTCCAGAAGGGAGGAAACATTAACTTTCCACCCTACTTTATAGGGAGGAAAACATCCCATTACGGCCTATTTTTAAAATCGTGGCGGAAAGTAGAAATCGTGGCGGAAAGTAAAAATCGTGGTGGAAAGTAACAGTAGAGCCAACTTATTATTCTTAAAAAAAAATCAGTGTTGCCTGTTTCGTAACTAATAGCAGTTTTTTTTTTAACTCAATGACTCGACAGGTTAAAAGCTTTTTTATTAAATATTACAGAGTTTAAATGACACGTACTTTTGATTGCCGTGATATTTTAATTTTTATCGTCATTTTAAAATGTCGTATGACTTCATAACTGAGTTTAAACAAAACTTATAGAAATGAGTCCTTGTAGAAAAGAGGTAGGTTACATCCCATCAGGTTATATTATTGTTTTTGATTTTTCGTATTTTAGAGATAAACACAAATAAATTAAATATTATTCAGTTAGTCATTTTGGAGTACATTTTGTGTATTATTAAACATTTGAGTTATAGAGTTATGTATTATTAAAATTACATAGTTATTGAAAGTTATCAGGGCCGCCCTTAGGCAGGGGCAACCGCCCCGGGCCCCGCGCTTTTAGGGGCCCGAGGAATATTTTTTATGTTTTCTTTGATTTCTATAATATCTTTAAGTTATTATAGAAATCAAAGAAAACATAGTTGGAATTGATTAATTGCACATTTAATTTACATTATTTTTTTCTACAATAAGATGTTATAAAACTCTTGAAATAAATCTTAAATAAATTGATAAATCGAAATCTTAGGGTTGTTTGTGTTGTTTTTCACCCTTCTGGAGGAAAAATCTTATACGGACCACGGGAGCAAAAAGTCATAGCACCCTCGCTATAATTAACTCCCTCGGCTATGCCTCGGGATTAAACTTCATGGTTCCCTCGGCTGCGCCTCAGGAACCAACTAAATAACACCCTCGGCTTCGCCTCGGGATTTAGGCAGTATGGTTCCCTCGGCTTCGCCTCAGGAACCAACAATAACGCTCAGGGAGTAATGTCTTTGTTTCCTCCCTTGGTGCGTAAATAACTATTTAAGTTAGTATGACTGTTTTTTTACTCCCAAGGGAGGGAAGTAACACTTGCCACCCTGCTATTAGCAATGTAAAGTCTACTTACTGTGCAAGTCGTAGATAAAATCTTTTACTTTACATTCTTTTTACCCTATTTCATCTCCTCTTAAGGTTCCTTCAACAGATTCAATACTTCTAAAGTTTTGTTCAATAGATAGTGATATATAATAATGAACTGTCAACTGTCAATTATTGAATGGTTGAATCTAGATTTTGTTTATTTTCTGAACTTTATTTTTCGCTGCATTTACTTACTAGTGCTTTTAACGTTTTCTAAATTTAACTGATATATTTCTCGGATTTAAATTCCAAAGCATTTAAAAAGTCAAGAATAAGCTAAACATGCCAGATAAGTTTCTAGTTTAGCTTGTCTCACGTCCTCCGGGGGAATGAGAATCCCTCCAGGTCGTGTTTTCTCGGGGTTCTAGTGTTCGTCGTGGAGTCTAGATTGAGATTTGGAAGATGAGTGTAGGTGGTAGGTCGTGGTTTAGCCGAGAAGAGTTCAATATAGGGAAACCCAGGTTTACGAGTCTAAGCGTTGCGGGTTTTGCATACATATAGGTTGAATCTTTACTCCCTCGGTCTCGAGCTCTGAGTTTCTAGGACAGATCTCTGGAGGATACTCCTCGGGATTTTCGGACTTAAGGATGAGTTTTAGCTGCGAGGGGGGTATACCCCCCCCCCGGATTTCTTCCAAACAAACCAGTACATCCACTTTTCACCGTATTTACCTTACTATGCGATAATACCAGTCTACGTTTTGCTTCCAAATCAGAAAAATCTTAATATTATTGTATGTATGTATATAATTCGGATATGTTTTACTCTCAACTCTCTATATACTTTTCATCGCGTGGCTCTTTCAATGAAGTGAGCGTAATGCAATAAATATTAGATAGTTAATCATGAGTTGATATTTAAAGAATATGCTAGTGTAATACGTCGCGTCAGAGAGGTTACGTAAAAGTGACAAAGGTTGCTGTGACGTCATGCGCCCTCCACGATTTTTCGTCAGGTTATCTTTTTCTGGCTCATAACAAAAAATTGTTTACTAGTGTTCTGTAAGCATTTTATAGTTTTTTCCTCTTTTTATTCTATTAAAAGCTTTTTTAACTGTTTTTAACCTTATCATATATCAGTAACATTATTAATAAGCCAACAAATGTATACATTATAGATGATAAAACAAATAATTCTCACAAATAACTCAAATAAGATGTAAAATAACTTACTTACAGATGTGCTCTTTTTACTCTATTAAAAGCTTTTTTAACTGTTTTTAACCTTATCACATATCAGCAACATCATGAATAAGCCAACAAAAGTATACATTATAGATGATAAAACAAATAATTGATTAAAAAATAAAATAGCACTGATAAAACCCAGTCGTATATCCAATGTCATGAGCCAGCTAACCTAACAACACACACTTTTTTTACGTATGTGACGTCACACTTCGTCCGTGTAGTGGGGGAGAAGATTCTACTATTCCTTATAACTCACCTACACGTCCCGGTCATTTCACTTCAATTATAAAATGTAACACTTCGCTATAAAAAAACCACGGCATGTACCAAGTTGGAATATTACATGCCTGTTTCAATTGAGCATTAGACGATGTATTTGAGGTTTTATTGAAATAATTACATTAGAACGTAAGATATTTGTAAAAAGGTTGTTTTCTCTATTATAAAAGTTTAGGCAGGCTTTAATATTTTTAAAGATCGTTATTAATTCATCTAGCGGTAGCACTTTTAATTTTACTAAAAAAGTGTTCGTCCTATTCATTAGATAAAGTTGGATTTTTCTCCCGTCCTGAAATTCTATTTTTTAATTTTGAAGCGTATGTTAACGCGAGCATTGTGTGCGAACGCTTGTCCAACAAACTCGTCCTGAGCGTTGGTAAACTAAACATGTCAACCAAATTTCATCAAAATCGTTCTATTTTTACTCAGACACACAGACAGACACGAAGCATATTTCGTTGAATGTTGGAAGCTCGCTACGCGCGCTTCAAAGATTATAGCTCCAATATATCGTAATATCTGAATTTTTCTCTACCTGAATTTATTTAAATTTGAATGGTGTCCCAGTTTTGGTCCCTTGTAAGTATCAATCATCTGGGCATATTTGTTTCTATTCCACATGCGCACAAAATGGTAATCAAATTTGTTGTCTTTACTTTTGGTCGAGGAATGTTCAGGAATTGTTTTTCAGATTTTCACTTTACATAAGGGAGCTAGAGGGGAACACTTTTCACTCCCACACGGTTTCGAAAAAAAAACCCTTAAGTTTTTTACCCTTAATTTTTAAGTCGCTACATATTTAAAATGTGTAAGTAGGTACTACACACAATGCATATATACATATTTGCCAAATTTCGAAGTGATCGGACAGAATGTGTAGCCGTGAGAGGAGGCGCCAGACGGACGGACAGACAAACACACATCCTGAAAAAAAAAAAAAAAAAAAAAAAAAAAAAAAACATCCTGTAATAACCCTGACTATTGAACGGGGGCTATAACCCAAAAGAAAATATAAATATATAATATAAATGTATTAATTTTTATGTTTTTGGTAGTATTCATACTACGGAAAGATTAAATTCGGGACAAGATATCAATAACATCAGAAGAAATCATTCTCNTCTAGTTCTATGTCATTAATGTTGACTTCTAAGATTTGTGGAAAAATGAAAGCTTAAATTCGGGACAAGATATCAATAACATCAGAAGAAATCATTCTCCAGTGGTGGCTTAGATGGTAGAGCGCTTGACTGGAAATTTAGAGGCCCGAGGTTCAAATCCCGGCGCTGGAGTCTATTTTTCTCTGTATGTTTCTCGTAGTTAAAAATAATTATAATTTGATTTTAATATAAATATATTGTGATTTAAGTTCCGGGCAATTTATAGAAGAATTTATGTTTTTATCTTTTCCAGTCTCGCTGTCATTAAATTAATTATTAATCATAAATAATCATTTTAAAATATCATTAATAGGTGTACAAACAAGGTTTTCTACTCGCTCCATTTTCAATAAATTGTTTGCTACGCAGCATAGAACTAAAGGCCCCCATAAACGATCAAACATTTTATGCAAAATGTTTGCGCAAACCTGATGTCGGGGAAATTTAGTTAAAAATCATGTTTGCGCAAACATCAAACAGCCCCATACATGGTCAGAATGTTTGCACAAACATGATGTTTGCGCAAAATATTTGACCGTGTATGGGGGCCTTTAGTTTAATTATCATATGTGTATGTATCTTCATTATTCTCTTTTTATTTAAATGTTTATTTCTACTTTTAGTTGGTTGCATACTTTACGAGAGGAGGAATTGGGAGAAAAATATGTTTTCCTATTTATGTCAGGTCCCATTTTTAGTATATTACATTATATTTCTATCATTATTTTTTCTCATATATATATTTGAAGCCAGCGAAGAAGATAGAAAAAAAATCTTTCTCTTAATGTATATTCTTTACGTACTGAGTTATACGAGTATATCAGGTTTTTTTCCATTGGACATTTTGAAGTTTGTATATTATATTTTGTTATTTTTTTTTTCTTTAATTTTCTCTGGAACATATGAAATATTTATGAAGTTTTCCCTACTTGTTCTTTTTATATATATATCTGAAATTCTATTTTTTAATTTT
>KZ653328.1:26556-42812 GCA_001010745.2 Gerris buenoi
AGGGCCAAACATTATCTTTTGTTGGTACGTGGATCTCAGGAACATGTCCTAAGCCGCGGCCAATTTACATCATAGTAAATGCAAGTTTTGGTACAATCTAAGAAGGTTACAATTACAAGGTTGGAATATTGTTAATTAATATTTATAATTAAGTATAAAGTATTATATATAATTAAATGGCCTACTCAATTAACCAATATGACAGTATTAAATATAAAATAGTAATAATATACAGCCACTGATTGCAAGCATGAACCCCGCGCGAAGCGCGGGGCGAATGCTTGTATATATATATATAGCTTGATATCTCCGATTATAGTTGAGATATTAAATTCCGGTTTGCGGATATGTTTATCATTTATGAAAAAAAACTACATTTTTGTGGGTAATAATTTTTTTATATTTTTTCCGCCGTATTGGATTCAACTTTGTAATTTTAAATTAGGTTTATTATTTTTATGCAATCAAATAATCCCTCAAAATAATTAATCTTATTATTAGTCATTAAAATTTGAAGGTACGAAAATTCCATACATTTCAAAGAACAAGTAGAATAATTAATTTGTATCCCTTAATAATATCATCATGGTGATTACCTCTAACATTTAGATGACTTTGTAAACTTTTAAAACAAAATTAGAACTAGAAAATCAATTTGTTAATTGCGTATGAAGTTAACTTTTATACGTTGCCTATATTAAAGTAAAAAAAAAAATGTATTGAACAAAAGTGACGTCATGAAAAAACTAATTGTTAACTATTAACAATAAACTACCAAATAATAAACGTAACTATTGAAAATAAGAAAAAAACATTGAGTGTCCGCCATTTTGGAACGGGAGTAGATAGAAAGCTCGGCTTTGCGGCAAACATTTTCTTTGTTTAAGACCTTCCCAGAATTGTATCACTTTAGGTATGGGAGTCCCAATTTAAAATTTCAAAGTTAAATCTAAAATATGGCGGCAACCAATATGGTAGAAAAAATTTTTACCCAACAAAAAAGTATTTATTATTATTTTTTTTTTAATATAAACATAGTCGCAAACTGGATTTTAATATCTCAATTATAATAGGAGATATTAAGAAGTTTCCGAACTTTGGGATCACCCTATATTTATCCATATGTATTTGTGATTGAATTTAATTTTAAAAGTGGAAGGTTTTCTACCTTCAACCGAGTTTAAACTCGGGAATTCTAATTAAATATATGTGTTCAGGAAGCTATAAACTTGAATATATTATTGTATTGTAAAATTAATATACCTAATTTCAAAACATCATTACAGTCTATAAGATTAGAGTTGGCACAATTCGGGAAAACAATTGGGGCAAAAGGCGGTAAAATTTTGAGGGGAACGATTTTATTGGTCCCCCATGTTGAATGCAACTTCAGAAAAAAATGCTCTACTCTACCCCTGTTCCACAAAAAAGATATAACATGGCAACACTAATTTTCCCTTTTTATAACCCCAAAACTATCTCCACTTTTGTTGTTTCCCGCCTTTGATTGTGCCAACTCTAATCTTATAGACTGTAGCATTATTATATAATATTTCAATATTAGATATTTGAACAATATTAAATAACAATAATGGGTTTAGGATGTATATATAACAATTATAAATAGCGAGTTTTATCGTTAACTCGTCCGAGAATAGCCTAGGGTTTGATTAAATGAAGATGCTTAAAATTTGGTTTGCAATTAAATCGACAGGAAGGGATTTGATGTTCCCCTGATCTCTGCGGTCTGGTGGAATCCATGTTTGCTCTCCGTATAGAGCTGTACCAACTGAGCAGAGAGAAAAAACAGATTGATTTTCCAAATTGAATTCAAGTGTTACTTTACCCAGGGAAACCAACAGATGTTTTCCTACGTTTTTCCGCCCCCAAAAACACCCCTTTTTCCACATTTTTATGAAATTTATTGTTTGCATTTGTGATTGGGATTTTTTTTTTTTTTTTTTTTTTTTTTTTTTTTGAGAGAGTAAAATTGTAGAGCCTCGTTTCCTGATTGTTATCTTGTATTTGTAACCTTGTTATAAAAAAAATGGGTTTGTTATAATTATCTTTTTTCCAGAGATTTTTTTTTCTTCTTCTATTTTCCAATTTCCGAAGTTTCGAACAGGGTAATTGTTAAAAAAAAAAAATCTGAATTAAAAACAAATAACTAATACAGACTGTGGTTTTCCTTTTTTTTATTTTGTAAATTCATTAATGAGGGTTCAATCAGTGGGATCATATCTGTATATATAACTAAAAGAAGTTTCTTCTTAGTAATATGTCTTTTTTTTCCTGCGTTTTTATTAGCTTGCTTTCTTGGTTGTTTGTTTGTTTGTCGGGTACAAATCTTGCAATCGTTTTTTAATTAACTTCCCGAGTAGCTTGACATTTGAAACTTTTGACTTTTAGAATTGCTCAGAACACGACGACAATGCATTATTTTAATATTTTTAGCCATATTTCAGCAGAATTTAATTTGTTTTCAGCAAATTTTGCTGTATGGAAAGTTAGTTCGGAAAATATCCGCAAGTTTTTTTATTTGTTTTGACACAAGCCATGCTTAAGATCTTCATTTTGACGGATTTTTTTTTTCTTCATGAATTATTAATTTGTGATTTATGACAAAAAAAATTTAAAAACGTAGTATATGAAAAGTTCTTTTTATTCTTGTAATTATGTATCTTAATTTATTTACGTCTACGATTGATACGTAAAATAAACATTGTATCTCTGTTTAGATTCGTAGAAAGTGATTCTTTACACACCTGAATTAATTGCGCATGTGTGTCACATTGTTTTGAACAATTCCTCTTTTTTTCCACTCTAGTGACGTAAAGAAGAAGAATTATCAACTTTACACACGATTAGCGAGTTTGTTTACATTTAACATAACTAGTTTGATGTTTATTTAATAAAAGTAACTGTTTGTATCGAGTTTTTTTGTGAAAATCAATGAGTGATTTAAGTGATTATTGATTATGAAGAATATGAGGAGAATAATACGCCTTCCGAAATAATTAATTCAGCACAAAATACAACTAACGCTAACGAATTGATCTTTATCAAAAGAGAAATACTGAAATACGAGCTTACATACAGAAAGTTTATTATTTTTTTCTGCATTTATTATTAAAATCTAACAATACGGTACGCAACTCGTGCGAAAACGGCATTTAGCATTGCTCGTGTGGTTTTACTACCCTCGCTGTCGCTCGGGTGTAAACTCCACACTCGCATGCAAAATGCTACTTTCCACACTCGACGCGTAATGTACTATTATCATTCGGACAACAAATGTCTTTAATTATCAAGTCAAGTTTCGAAGTATTACATCACTAATGTTTTACAGTTTTTGTATCTGTTTCAACGACTTTCGCTAACTAAAGATAAGTTTTAAGTTGGCAATATATCAGAATATTATCAAGTCGTTAAATAAGATTAGACATAACTTCTTCAACTAGTAAATATTTGTCAATGGCTTTTGTAATTTTCTTGTGAATTTTTAGCATTACTAAATGAAAAATAAAAAAAATATGGTTTTTCGAACAATAACAAACCTTACATTCACTAATTATATTGGAAAAACTATAATTAGATTTTGACCTCGAAACAATGTAATTTTATTTAAAAGGGGGAAATTCTCTAAGAGGAATAATTACTATCTCGAGGGAAAATGTATAAACTGCTGTCAGAAGCAGGACTCGGGCAAGTCTAGAGTCGTGTTCAACAAGTTCAGTCTGACGTTGGCTGCCGTAAACCTTAAAACTAAGTTCAGCCCTGCAGAAGTAACATGGCAACTCTGAAATATAGTTCCAAATTGGCAACTGGTTCCGTCGGACCGGTTCCTCGTAATACATTAGATAGACAATAATCGATACTTGGGTTCTCAGGCGCATGCCTTCCTCCGCACTCCTTGCCCGCCATAATTATCCACAATTAATTATTTATCGAGTTTGGGTTTAGTTACAGGCCCATGCCGAAACCTCGACTCCGCAGCCCAAAACTTGGCATTTCTCCCCCCAACTCAACCCACCCCCCTTCGTAGCCCATAAACTTTCAATACGCAATCAAAAGCTTTTCATCCCAAAACTATATAGATCGAAATGCCACAATCTAAGATAATCAACATATTTTATGAAAATACAAATAAAACCATTTATGATAGTCGTGTCCATAGACAATAGACATGAAGGGCCCCTTCCACAGTGGGCCCCATCCTTTATTATCCACCCTCCTACATTACCTCACCCACTTCTTGAATCAAATGCAAAGGGAAATGCACGTATCGGGCGCAAACCCACATTTAAGAATTGCATCCATCCGTTTGGTAATGAACTGATATATTTTACAAGCTTTTATTTAACTTGCAATGTATGTATATATGTATGAATTTATGTGTGTATGTATGTATGTATGTTTGAGTCACATCTTGCAACTGAATTTTAAAGCAGTTCTCCTCAACCGATTGAATCGATATTTTGCATAAATGTTTAGTTTGGATGATAATTCATGATTAGCTAAGTGAAGTTATTCTAAATCCAATATGGCGAGCAGTTCAAGATGGCGAAGTAGTTATTTTTTAAGTACGAACATGATATGGGTATCAAATGAAAGGGTTTGCTGAGAGGAATACCAATAAAAGCTTGTTTCTTAAAATATTTCTTTTATAATCAACTTATTTGTCCACTAGTATATTCAAAAAACAATTATTTAGAACAAAATATGGTGACATTTACATTCTAATTATACTAATGCTTCCCCCATTTATTAAAATTATTACTGTTACAATTGTAACGTTTCTTTACACGTTTTAATAAATGCACAAATAAAGCAATATTTAAGTTGCGCGGATGGTTGTACTTAATATGAGGCTTATTTTTTATTTTTATTTTATTTTATTTTTTATAAAACATCAACATTTATTAAGAAATAAATAAGTTGTAACGGATCAAGTCGTCTATAAAATATAAATAGAGATTGATGTATAAATATTGACACCGAGAAAAGCTTGTTATGTTGATATTGATGTTTACGTTGATAAAAGCTAAAGATGATCAATGTACAACTGACTCCTTAACGAATGCAGTCAGTTTGGGATAGAGCCTCCGTCAGTTAGCTCCCCTACCATAGATTCCATGTATGTAATTGTTCAAAATCGTACCTTGAAAACAGACCTTTACAAACGCCAAGGCGAATCAAGACAGTGAACCATCAACCTAGCCAACATCAACGAATCGATGTTCACCGGTCTACAATCACAACTCCAGGCTTCATAATTTATTTTAATTTATTACACACAATTAAATAATTAAAATGAACAAAATGTAATTCAATTATTTAACCTTACTAAGAACCTTATGCCCAGTTGTTACAAAGTTCTTTTAAAGACAAAGGTTTTAATAAAAAAGTTTATGCGCACGCGGAAGAGAAAAGCATGTCCAATTTCGTCAAAATCGAACGAGTGTTTTTTAGATGAATGCTCTCAAAAATCTTCCTTGATATCTAAAACGGATTTCTCTCAAAGAATTTTATTTTAATTCGGATGGAGCATAAACAAATTTCGTTCTTAAAAATGATCAAAATATCCTTCCACTACCGTAAGTTCGGAAGCAAAAGATCCAATAAAAAATCCTTCGAGTTTTAGACGGAAAAATATTAACCAGGATTAACCTTTTCAACGACAAAACTGCTTTTGCCTAATTCCAAAAGACATAACCCTTTTTCTTTCTGATAAGTATAAAGAAGGTTATAAGTTGTGTTTGGAAGGAAGGTTCCAAAAGTATATATTTCGGTCAATAACAATTTCCCTTAAGGATTTCGGGCTGAACTACATCTAGGCTGTTAGAGGCAGTTGTTGCAAAGGAACCTAAGGGAGACATTCGGGGAATGGCAGCCGAGGAAATTGGATCTATATATTACTTGCAGTCACTCGGTACCGTTCCCAGACCTTACTACCGCTCTGCTATACGCCCTTTATATACATTTTACCAGGGCAAAAAAAATCCAAAACTATTTACCAAAAAAAGAAAATATAAACTATCAAGATAAGGAAAAAAGCAGTAAAGAGTAGATACGACACAAAATAGAAATAGTATCATTTCAAACTGTGTTCAAAAGAATTTAAGAAAAAAAATAACCCTTGAATGGTAAATAGAAATAAACTCTTTTATTGTATTTATTGGAAGATAAAAAAGAAACACGTAACAAAAACTCTTTAGACTATTTTGTAGAACTGGCTCCCTGAATTCGTGGTTGAAATTTATGAAAATTTATAAAAGTAGTAAGCAGGGAATGAGGAAATTGTAAGATGTGTGTCAATGCAACTAATGAATCCTTTATGACTCACGTTTGATAGTCAAACAAAACAGTGCAATATCAAAGTCAAGGGCGCATGGAGAGGTAGCGTCCAGCCCGGGAAAACAAACCCACCGCCGCCATATTATCTAATGAGGTATGAGTAACCCCCCCCAATCAGGCGAGCCCCCTCCTTAAAAAATCATTATTTGTCACCTATATTTATAGTACAAATATTCACATTTTAGAAAAATCACACAAAAAATTTCATAAATATCACAATTTGTTTTTATTATCAATGATTTAAACAAATATGTCATTGCTAAGCTAGAATACTTGCACGTGTTTTTCTCAGTAAAAATATCAAAGGAAGATTATAATCAAAAGGTATCCAGGTCGTGATTTTATAATTGGCTTAGCGGCAGTTCGGGAAAGTTTCCGTTTTCCCGGCGCCCCCCATCCACCCCCTGATCAAAGTGAATCAGAAAAGGTTTTGTTAAATTTTAAAAGTACATATTGAAGTCTCTTTAGATGAGACAGTAGTAGGGAGGAAGCAAAGTATGTTCGGTTTTAGTTTTGTCATTTATTTAAATTTACGAGTATAAGTGAAATAACTTAATGGGAGAGTGACAAGTTGTAGGAACATGTCTTACAATTTTTTTTAACGTAAATAAAATTTTAAAAGAAAATGCAAAGATAAATTTGAAAAAGTACATTTTCTGACAAAATTAGGTTTAACTTGAACAACTGCTGAAGGAAATCAACTTAATTACAATAAAGGTGGAGATACACATGCCGTCAAATTGGGGAAGTAGCTTGCATGCCAAAAGAGGGTATTTACCAATAACTGGCATGCTAAGGATTTTTAGCTCAGAACAAGTTATGTATAGTTAGTCGGGAAGTTAGTTAAAAATCGATTGCAAGATTTGTACTGAACAAACAAACAAACAAAATAAAAAGGAGGCTAATAAAATCGCAGTAATTATTTATAAAGGGTAGTTCGCACTTCGATAGTATGTACATGTATATGTTTAAAGTTTAGATCCTTTGTTTTCTATTTCTATTAAGCACATTGGATTTTACAAGTTCACTTGATATCGGCATCATTTCATTCAAACTTAATATTTTATACGACGAGTTGGCTTTATTATAGTTGGCAATCTTTTGTCCTACTTCTATATTACTACTATTATATTAAGTTTGAGGAATTCTACTGTTTCTTTATTATATTGCAATCTTATTGTTTCCATTCAACAATTTCGTTCCATTTTTACCTCTTTTTTAAAAAAAGTACAAAAAAAAATAAAGTAACCGCAACTTGTTATAATTCAAGAAAGGAATGAGGTTGTTCTCTGTTCTCTGGTGTTTTTACTCTGAAAGCTGGTTAGAGGTGGTTAGAGGTAGTTAAAGGTGGTTAGAGGTAGTTAAAGGTGGTTAGAGGTAGTTAGAGGTGGTTAGAGATGGTTAGAGGTGGTTAGAGGTAGTTAAAGGTGGTTAGAGGTGGTTAGAGGTGGTTAGAGATAGTTAGAGGTAGTTAGAGGTGGTTAGAGGTGGTTAGAGGTGGTTAGAGGTGTTTAGAGGTGGTTTGAGATGGTTAGAGGTGGTTAGAGGTAGCACCGAAATGTAAATTGTAGAGGTGGTTAGAGGTAGCACCGAAATGTAAATTGTAATTGAATAATGTAAAATAGAGTTTTTCTTTTTGTTATTCCTTTTCATTTTTACTCGACGAGCAGGAGAAGGGAAAGAAGGTTGAAATTTTCCGGCGCGTTGGACTCGAGTTTATAATTTTCCGTTGATTGCCCCGGGTCGAAGGTAAGCGAGGGTTTTCTTGTTCTGGTGGGGAGTTGTAACGTCTAAGAAAGAGGATTTCCCCGTTGTCTCGACCAGTGTTGCCAACTCGGTATAATTCTCCAGGTTTGTTTTTACCCTAAAGGTTTTTCTCGAGAGAAGGTTTTAGGGTAGGAAAAGGTTCTGGTAGATTTCTTCTAATTAGGTCCCCCCCCCATCCCCCCCCCAAACTCTTAACCTGTCACCTTTGAATTATTCTCTTCGATTTCTACCTCTGTTTTTCTTCTCTTTCTGTTTTCTTGTCTTTCTTTTTTTTCTTTTTGTTTTGTTCTTTGCTCACTAAAAACAATATCCCTTCCTCGTCCTAACAACCCTTTCTAACTTTGTTTTCCTCCGTGTGTCCATTGTTTTCAGTATTAGTTCTTATACTTGTGCAATTTGCACTTCTCTCCGTTTTTCCATCTCAAGTAAACCGGAATAGTCCCCCCCCCCTTTCCCCCGTTCTAATTAGTTGTCCTTATCTAATCTTAAGAAGTTTTTAGTAAGCATCTTCTTTTCTTTCCGATGTAGAATGCAAGTTTAACTTAAAAATAGCCTTTACAATAAAACTTAAATATCTTACTTAATTCCTTTTTCCAACACAGTTTGTTTTTATTCTATTTTTCCAACGTTTACTTTTAGCTCAAAATCCTAATTGATTTATTTATTAAACAAACCTCTAATTGGTTTATACAGTAGTCACCGCTTAATGTGATCACGGTTAATGTTATCAACCGCTTAGTGTGATCAAAATGGCTTGGAACGGGCCCACCCAATACCAATACATTAGAAAATATCCGTTTATTGTTATCAGTATTTTGTTTATTGTGATCAAAGTCAAGTCGAAATCGTTGATTTTTTTATATATAATTTTCGGGGAAACGACTACAGCTGCGGCAAACCGAGAAGCGTTTCGTCTAAACACCCAGGATTCTCAGAAAGTATACCTCACACCTTTCCCTTCCTCTATATTGCTACACAGACATAAAAAAAAAACATCTAAACATACATTTTTATTTCTACGACATTTTACTTATACAGAGGTAAGTTGTTTTTGTCTTTCAATCGTTTCTGAGAACTCTATAGTGTTGAACAAAGAATGAGTGGTTCGAAACGTCATGATCTCATATCGTTGGAGAAAATAGACATCTTAAGATCTTACGATTGTTTTCGACCAAGATGAGTCAGCGGAAAGCCGCAATTAAATTGGAAACTTTCTCAGCCATTGCTGAATAAACTTCTAAAACAAGGGATGGATATCGGAATTGTCTCTAAAAATGAGAACTAAATTCGCAAGAAAACGGAGAGGACTCAGAAGAAGATGCTGAGCGCACCCTAAAAGAATGGTTTCTGAGAAAAGAATGTTAGGAGAATTTAGGAAAGAAATGTAAAATATGTAAATAGTGTCATTTCAATTATGTAAACTGCATGTGTTTTAAGTGTACATAAAAACAGTTTTTTTCCTATTTTAATTTTTTCCCCCATCCGCTTCAGCGGCTATGGCTATTAGCGGGAATAACGGAATTTTTCAGTGTTATCTATTTATATTTATATTTTGATCCAATAAAAACACAGTGAAAGCTTAACCAATGAGATTTTGCTTATTATTATCAGTCGGTTAATGTGATCACTAGGCCTTGGTCCCAAAGTGATCACATTAAGCGGCGACTACTATAAAAATATATAAAATTAATTCAATATTGGTTTAGGCAGAGGGAGCCAGCGTGACTGTGGGTCTTGAGGCACTCACTCAGATATACTGGAAATATAGAGGCCCGTAGTTCAAGTCCCGGTGCTGGAGTCTCTTTTTGGAACGAAGTTCCTTATGGCACGTTCTAGGGCCCGGGAGTGAACCCGAAAAAAACGACCAAAATCACCGTCACAAAAATAACCGTCATGAAATCACCGTCACGCAAAATCCGTCACAAAATCTACCGATGACGATAACTTGAGTAAAAGATCACCGAGTTAGTTGAAATTTTGTGCACATGTTCATTTTACCAATGCCCAGGCTGAGTACGTTGGAAAACATTATCCGCCCAAGCGTTCACGTGCAACGCTCGCATAAACGTAAGCTTCAAAAAGACGGGAAAACATGTTATTTTGGAACCCTGTTACTTGTTTTGTTTATTTTTATTACTGGTCTTATATTACTTTGCTTTGTAAGTTTCATCGCACACCTATTACCCCAATTTTGAACCACTTACCGTCTTTCAATCTTCCCCAAATTTTGCACATAGANTTCGTAGTTAGCAGTATATACGTCTTTAGCAGTGTAATTTTGTAATTTATATTTAATTAAAAATGTAATGAACTTGGTTCCTACCGAGTGTCCCGCGACACCGCACCACATGTATTTTTTCTCTGTCTGTCTCTTATTGTTAATATGTAATAAATATAATTTGATTTAAATTAAAATGTAAACTTTCCGTAGTATGCATACTACCTGAAACTTAAAAATGAAATGTTTTTTTTTTGTTAACAATCTCAGTCAAATAATTACAATTTATTCTAATCAAATGCAAAGTGGTTTTGATTTAATTTGGGTCATTAAGTACCCAATGAATCTGGTCATAAGTTCATTGATAAACTAAACTGGTAAAAAAATGATCATCCATATAAAACATCTAGTGTGGTTTTTCATAAGAAACTAAGAAAGTTTACTGTTTGAGCTGTAGTTATATGTTTTCATCTAGACTGTCACTGACATACTTGTTGGACACTCAGACTATTTTTACGGTTGAGTTTAGCAGTATAGAATTTCAAAGCCGAAGGGTATTTTTATGAATGGCGCAAGTCAAGTAGGACACGGTGCATTGTCTTGTAAGTTGTTGCGGTGTCGCGTCCCCTCCCTGAGCTGTCGTGAAATCCTTGTCAAGGGAGTTCAGGTGACCGTGGCTTCTCTAGCGTAGCGTTCAGAATAGAAAGCCTCCTCTGAATTCAGCTCATTTATATAGAAACTGAAGGACGACCTAGCTTGTCTTTAAACCTTAGAGAGGTGTTTAGAGGTGGTTTGAGATGTATAGAAACTGAAGGACGACCTAGCTTGTCTTTAAACCTTAGATTAGGGAAATGAAACGTAATCTTTTTAAGTTAGAAGTTTCCATGGATATATGAGGAGAAAGAGAAGACAACTCAGACAAACTTTCTCATGTACAAATTCATAATTACTTAGCTCAATATTTTCCATTTATTAGTTTTCACATGTACATTTAATTATTATTGAACACTTCATCAAAATTTATAATAAAAATTACTTCTCCAGTGCGGGGAATCGAATCCGGGCTCTCTCCATCCGCGTTTTCAGCNGACAGCTCATTGGGTCATTACAGGACGGGGGTTATCCGACCACTTTACTCATCTACTCGATGAGATCATCAGTGTGAAACATGTCTGACCCCTCCGGCATTCTAACTCACGTCGGGGTTTGGACCTTGGTTTCAGAGCTAGGGCACTAACCACTCAGCCACGCCGGCCCCGGTTTTCAGCTATTATCTCAGGAACTAGATATTTCCCGGGAAAACGGCTTATATCGTTAGATTCGTATTTAAATGGACCACAAATTAGATTTTTTTTTTTTTTAATCAAAATCGTCGGAACCGTTTTCAAAAATTGATTTTTTTTTTTCATGTTTTCTGCAGAGTTTTTTGGAGGTAGCGCCCCCAAATTTGGAGCAAAAATTCATTTCGTTTCTTGATTTCGCCTTGGGGTATGATTTTTCTGAGCTTGTATGCCAAATTTTGTCAAAATCGGCCTAGTAGTTTAGGCTCTAGGCGTCTGCACAGACGACAGACAACATTTTTTGAAAACCACTTTTTTTGGACTCAGAGGACCTCAAAACGTGTAAATCCATCAAAATCTCAAAATCGAATTTTCGAGCTATCACAAAACTTTCTCTTTAAATTAGAATGTTGAAAAACCAGGTTTAAAAATCGATGAGTTAACTTGATAAATGGTTGGGATTTTTTTGCCTCTAGAGGGAGGTTTTAGCCACCGGGATTAATTAGCCAGGATTAATACACTGAGTTCAATGGACCATTGCAAATGGGTCCATTGAACAAACCCGGGTAAAGTGAAAGATCCCTCCCAGACCCTTCCCATAGCAGACTAATAGACTTACAGAGAGTTAAAAGTTTGCTTTGGGACAATTCCTTTATCTCTTATTAGGGAACTATTGACCGAACTAAAGTTTAAATTAGTCGTTATAAACGAGATTTAGAAGGATTATCTGACTCTTACGGAGCTCATTGTCTGAAAGAAAGTGCAATAATCATTATTATCTATGGACCAGTTTAGATAATTTAGGTTTCTCACCATCAAATGCATTCAGAGAATCAACTAAAGTAGTAAATACCGACCTGTATAAAATAGTTATTCTATAGGAATAAAGAAAGTCGTTTCTTCGCTAAAAGTAATTCATTGCTCAAAGCAACCTTTCAACCACTCAATCGCTAGTGGGCCATGTTCAGTGACGGCGAGATATGTTAAACGCGAAACAAAGAGAATCAATTTGGGAGAGTCTCTGTATTCAGTTTCACTGAAGATAATCTCTTGTGGTCATCTTCAGTGCCGGTGAAATAATTAGTCATGTGGAAAAAATATTGTGGAATTAGTCATGTGGTGTTTAATAATAAATTAATCAATTATTCTCTTCGGGTTTTAATCCCTTGGTTAAAACGTTAGCTGCGTAAAGGCCCACGATCAAAAAAATGAATGTTATACGTAGGTCAAGTAAAAATTAAGGTTCCCACATTTTTTTGAGGTGTAAGGAATTTTTTATTGCAATAAATAAGTATACCATCTGAAAGCTTCTACTTTAAACTATTTTTCTACATAGTCACCAGATTTTTCTACGCATTTTTACTGACGAGTTATCCACATCTGAAAACCCGCTTCGAAGAGCTCCGCCGCCAGGACACCAATGAACTTGGTGACCGCTTCCTTCACCTATTCATCTGTAAAAAGCGTTGTCCACCCAAGTGCTGCTTAAATTTCGGAAACAAGTGGAAGATCAGGGCTGTAGGGGGCATGATCAAGCAATTGAGTACATCAAGCTATTGCAGTACAGATGAAAAGATAAGGAAGCGGTCACCAAGTTCATTGGTGGCCTGGCGGCGGAGCTCTTCGAAGCGGGTTTTCAGATGTGGATAACTCGTCAGTAAAAATGCGTAGAAAAATCTGGTGAATATGTAGAAAAATAGTGTAAAGTACAAGCTTTCAGATGGTATACTTATTTATTCCAATAAAAAATTCCTTACACCTGAAAAAAATGTGGGAACCTTACTTTTTACTTGCCCCTCGTATGATACGTTGAAGACACTGAACATCGATTTCACTCATGATTTGCTCATGCGTACCTTTTCTGATCGATTTGTGTCTTTCTGGTCATTTTGAATTTTTAATTCCACTTACAAACACGCGTTCTAGTTACGTGACTTCGTCCTTGTAAGCCTTACGGATCAAAATTCTCCGATGGGTTTAACGCAAAATTTAAAATTCAGTCCAAGGTGGTACCCTTTGTTATGAGTTTAGTGTGTGGATCCGTTTAGGGTAATAATCAAACTTCAGTTTATCTGCAACGTTTCGGCACTTTCATTGCCATTTTCAAGCCTAAAAAAAATTATATATATTTTCAATAAACGTCGTTAAAAATCAAACAATAAAATCGAGATCTATCTAAAAGTAGTAAATTAAGGTAGGGGCATACTAAACGCACAATTTAAAGGTTAACCACTAATTACCCTAAATGAAGGGTGGTGGGTGGTTAACTGGATCTTGACTCTCGATGCCATTAATCACTCTGTGTACTCGATCTCTCCACTCTAAGCCAAAGTGCCAGCTGTGATGGGTCTGCTACATTACGTGAGATATCCCCCTCCACCATCCCATGGACCAGAGACCATCCACCATCCCTTCTCATTGGCAGATCCCGATACTTAAGGGGCCCACACACTAACAGTTTAATTGAAGATCATGATCTGACAGTCCACGGAGCTTGGCCACACACTCGTCAGTTTTTCTTAAGATGACGGACTGCAGTCGGAGGTGAACTGCAGGTGTGTGGAGGCTAGAGGCGAGGATCGGATGGAAGGAGAGACGACAGTCCGTGGACTGTCAGGCCTGTGCCTCAAGGACAAAGTCGCCCTACACTATCAGTCGGCCTGCAGTCGTGTAGAGTGAATCGTCTTTATTTTGTTTATTTCCCTCCGTCGGACTGCAGTTAAAAATCGTCAGATCTCGGCCTGCAGGCGCTCATCGCACAGTGTGTGGCGCATACAGGCACAGATCTGTAGTTGTTTACGATTGCCTGCAGGCGGTGGACTGTTAATGTGTTGGTGGTCTGAGATTTTGGCCTCACGATAATCGTATAAGATAACGGCCTGCAGTTAAACTGTAAGTGTGTGGGCCCCTTTATACTCATGTCATTATCATTATACTTTGAAAATCTGACAGCTCAGATTGGCCAACCTATGTGAGGGAAAAATTAAAACCCTAGGTGGTTATCTCAAGTGATATTTTTGTTTGCCTAGTTGGTCTCACCTACTACCCGCCAAAATTTCGAGCTCTCATTGGCTCCCCTCCCTTTTAGGTTTCTGTACAATGTACAAAAAGAAACCTTATATAACGGCTCTGTCTGTCCGTCTGTCTGTCTGTCTGTCTATCCGTCCGTTGGCTTGTTTCACACAGGTAGATCTCGGCATTTTAGACAACTGGACAAATTTTGGAGTTTTTACACTTAATATTTCTAAGATGGCGGCCCTGCCAATATGGCGGGTGACCAAAAAAAAAGTTTTTAGTTACCATGGCATGTTGTACATAAATTTAAAGGTCTTGAAGTGTAGAAAAAGAATATGCAACTATTACACTTAATATTTAAACTTAATNTTATTATCTATAATGTATACATTTGTTGGCTTATTAATAATGTTACTAATATATGATAAGGTTAAAAACAGTTAAAAAAGCTTTTAATAGAGTAAAAAGAGCACATCCGTAAGTAAGTTATGTTACGTCTTATTTGAGTTATTTGGAGTTTTATTTGTTTTATCATCTATAATGTATACTTTTGTTGACTTATTAATAATGATACTAATATATGATAAGGTTAAAAACGGTTAAAAAAGCTTAAATTAAAAAAAGGAAAAAACTATGAAATGCATACATAACACTAGTAAACAATGGTATATTATGAGCCAGAAGCAGGATAACCTGACGAACAATAGTTCAGGGTGCATGACGTCACAGNATATAAACTGCAATCGGCAAAGAAAACAACTTTTCGCAGTTAAAATAAAAAAACTCCTTTTGGAAGAAAATTGTTATTTCTTTCTGCAGCTTTTTCTTTTAGTTTCCTCCTTACTTCCTCTTTTTCCTTTTTAACCAAGAAGGAATTATTTGGGCTCCAAGTTCAACGAGAGTAAGATCTCAAGGGGTAGTTCCGAAGGTTATTTAAATGTAAAACACTTCTAGAAAAAGAGATGAAAAGGAAAAAAAAAATTATAAAGTATATGTAAAAAGAAAAGGGATGAAACGAAGTATGAACTTGGTCCTGTTTTCACGACCGTGAAATACACTGGGGAAGATTTAAAACTTCTTTTTGTATTATTTCATTTTTTCAAGGGATAAAATGTTTATCCCCTTAAAAGGCCGAATTTTATATTTTTTTTGTTTTATTATAATAATGTATAAAAGTATTACGGTAAGGATTAGGTTTTGTACCTAAATTATTAAACACAAAGTGTATTTTTGAATAAAAGAAAAGACTAAATATTGTGATAACAAATTAGATAAAGATTATGTTTAAAGACCGAAAAAAGGAGATAAAAACCACAGAATAAAATTATTTTAAGAATTAGTTTAAGACCTTGAATTATTTAATTGTTTAAATTTTAACCGGAAAGAAAGTCTCCACGTAAAATAATATCTTGTCAATACGCCGGGGGAGAGTGACGTCACTTACGTAAAATAGTGTGTGTTGTTAGGTTAGCTGGCTCATAATATTGAATATACCACTGGGTTTTATCAGTGCTATTTTACTTTATTATTATTTTTTAATCAATTATGTGTTTTATCATCTATAATGTATACATTTATTGGCTTATTAATGATGTTACTGATATGTGATAAGGTTAAAA
>KZ653328.1:43739-56110 GCA_001010745.2 Gerris buenoi
AACTGCAGTCCGACGGAGGGAAATAAACAAAATAAAGACGATTTTGTTTTGACAGTCCGTGGCCTGACAGTCCACGTTTAACTGCAGTCTGACGGAGGGAAATAAACAAAATATAGACGATTCACTCTACACGACTGCAGGCCGACTGATAGTGTAGGGCGACTTTGTCCTTGAGGCACAGGCCTGACAGTCCACGGACTGTCGTCTCTCCTTCCATCCGATCCTCGCCTCTACCCTCCACACATCTACAGTTCACCTCCGACTGCAGTCCGTCATCTTAAGAAAAACTGACGAGTGTGTGGCCAAGCTCCGTGGACTGTCAGATCATTATCTTCAGTTAAACTGTTAGTTAAAAAAAGTTAAAAAAGGGCCCCTTAAGACATGCGCGGTTGCTTCGAGTGCAAGAGATCTAGGGTTCGAATCTAGCAAACTGACAAATTAATTTATTGTTTTATTAGGATGTCAGAAAACTAGGTCATATACACCCAATTTATTAATTTATTTCTTTGAATTAAGAAGCTCAAAATATTTTGAACGGTGAAAAAGATTTAGTTACAATTTTGACCGCCAAATTACTCGATCAGCGGTAGTAGTCTAACACAGGTAGATAAAGAGGGAAATCTTTTTGTTTAAGGATTCTATGATCGCTGTAGTATAGTTTGTTTGGTTACATATTCATACCATTATATACTTATCTCTTTCGTACGACACTTTTATAGTTTATCGAAAGTAACCCGCAGATAGCCCCAGATAACTTTGAAGCGTCTGCACTCTTCAACTTTTTCTTAATTGATACTTTAATTCAAGTAAAAAATCAAATAGTACATTACACCGTCGAGTGTGGAAAGTAGCATTTTGCATGCGAGTGTGGAGTTTGCACCCGAGCGACAGCGTGGGTAGTAAAACCACACGAGCAATCCAAAATTCCGTTTTCGCACGAGTTGCGTACCGTACTTTATCTACGATTGTTAGATTTTAATAATAAATACAGAAAAAAATAATAAACTTCCTGTATGTAAGCTCGTATTTCTCTTTTGATAAAGATGACATCAATTCGTTAGTTGTATTTTGTGCCGAATTTAATTATTTCTGAAGGCGTATTATTCTCATCATATTCGTCATAATCACTTAAATCACTCATTGATTTTCACAAAAAACTCGATACAAACAGTTACTTTTATTAAGTAAACATCAAATTAGTTATGTTAAATGTAAACAAACTCGCTAATCGTGCGTGTGTGTAAAGTTGAAGAATTCTTCTTTTCGTCACTAGAGTGGAAAAAAAAAGGAATTGTTCAAAACTATGAGACACGCATGCGCAATTAATACAGGTGCGTAAAGAATCACTTTATACGAATCTAAACAGAGATAAAATGTTTATATTACGTATCTATCGTAGATAAACATATTTAAAGTGTTTAAAATGTGGTTGTTCATATTTCCGTTTCGATTTTCAGCTTTATTAAAATTATTTTTTATCAATATATCGGTAAGTATATTTTTCCTGGCTATTAAGTATATGGTTGAATTCGTATTTGCAAATGTTTTAGATCAAAACCGTTAACAAACTTTATATATTTTATTTTATTTTTTTGGGGGGTGGGGAGGTTAGAGCACCCTATAATTTAGAGCTAAAGTTATCCTATAGATTTCGCAGTGGGGTATGATTTTTCTGAACTTTTTTTTGCCAATTTTTATTGTAATTGATTTTTAGTTTATTCTCTACGCGTCTACGTAGACTGGACATTTTTAAAAAAACAATTTTTTGAAGTCATGGACCTTAAAAGTTGAAATCCATCAAAATCTCAAAATCGTTTGGCGCCATCTCTATAAATTGTTCTCCATATACACATGGATCTTGATTCTCCAATCGTATGTATGTTTTAAGTATCTGTGTTATGTATATTAATTATGTAATTAGTATCTGAATTATGTATATTTATTGTTTATATATGTTTTTTAAGATGTTATGCAATGTGTTGTTTGAATCAATAAATAAATTATTTCCATATTTTTAATATTTATGTGGGAAAGTAGATAACTTAAAGATAAATCGGCATATAATATACTTTTACAAAAAGGCTCCCAATTAGTGTGGCAGGTAGCTTCAAAACCGTCTTTATAGTTTAATATTCGCTATCTTAGAGCCCTTAAAGTTAAAGTCTATCTTAAGTAGCCTAAAGCTGTTTTTATTCAAATGCAAAATACAACTTCAAATAAACTTTGTTATATGGAGGATTCAAATAAACTTTGTTATATGGAGGATTCAAATAAACTTTGTTATATGGAGGATTCAAATAAACTTTGTTATATGGAGGATTCAAATAAACTTTGTTATATGGAGGATTCAAATAAATTGTTATATGGAGGATTCAAATAAACTTTGTTATATGGAGGATTCAAATAAACTTTCTCCACGTGGAAGCTTTAAAGGTTTACATGGAGTGACAGAATAAAATACGTTTTATATTGCTTCCGAGCTTACCCAAGGTAACTAAAGTACCGTGATCGTCCTGAAGAACGAATTTGTTTTTATGTCTCCGATGTCTTCTCTGCCAGAAATCCGTTTTAGACATCAGGGAACATTTTTGGTTTTGTTTTTATGTCTGTGGAACAGTCCGTCAACACTTCTGCGCCTAATATTTTTCTCCTTCACATGCACACAAACTTTTTTTATAACACTTATATCATAAAAAGTACTTAAATTAAATCAAATTATAATTATTATTAACAATGGGAAATAGGAAAATAAACAGAGAAAAATAGACTCCATCACCGGGACTCGAACCACGGGCCTCTATATTACCGTTACAGTGCTCTGACCAACAAAGCTATACTGGAGAACAATTTTCTCCTGTCTCTAACGATATCTAGTCCCGAATTAAGGCCGGGCCACACCTGTCCGCACCGTGCCCGCACCGTATGACGGCCATGTGTAGGCCGTGTGTTGGGCAACACTCGGTGAGGAATAAACCTAAGGAAATGTTAGGCATTGTCCACACCTCTCCGCACCGACACCGCACCGTGCCCGCACCGACACTTAGATTAGATTTGTTTACTTGTTAACATTTCCTTAGGTTTATTCCTCTCCGAGTGTTGTCCAACACACGGCCGTCATACGGTGCTGACAGGTGACCGGCCTTTAAGCTTTCAATTTTCTACAATCTAGAAGTCGAAATTTACGACAGTAGAACTAGACCGAGAATTAACGCTTGTTAAACTTGTACAATTAATTAAAAATTCATTTTATTAAGTTTTTGGTAGTATTCATACTTCGGAAAGTTTAAATAAATTAAATTATAATAGTTAATAATGTTAGTTAATAAAGTTTTACTAATGATATAGCTTAGTTGGTTAGAGCACTGTAACGGAAACATAGAGGCCTGTGGTTCGAGTCCCGGTGCTGGAGTCTATTTTTCTCTGTCAATCTCCCATTCTTAATAATAATTATAATTTGATTTAATTTAAAATTTTAACTTTCCGTAGTATGAATACTACCAAATATTTAAAAACAACTATATCTTAAAAAGAACTTATGTCATGTTTAAGAAATTTAGATAGTTTATCGAAAGAAGCTCACAGATGGTTCCATGATAGTTTCAACCATCTGCACTACTAAATACTGCTTAATTGATACTTTTATTCCTAAATAAATATACAGATTTAAAATAAATTGGTAAGGCGTGAATTCTCACATAAAAAGGGTTTCGTTGGTTTTGTGAAACAAAATTTTTAAAAAATATTTTTTTTCGAGTTACCTGAATTATCCACCATCTTGGATTTCCAGTACATCAGATCGAATTGCTAATCTTATTTTTTCTATGGCCCAGCAGACCGCACATTTTGCATATTTTTCTATATTTTTAGTAACAGCGGAAGTACGGATTTTAGGGGGGGACACGAAAAATTTCGATGTTTTTTGACAAAATGGCGCCGAAAACTAAACACTAACCCTAAGTGGTATATATATTTGTAATCTACTCTTCAATACCTTTTATATCATACCGTACTCAAAATTTTAAAAAAATATTTTTTTTTTCGAGTGACCTCAATTATCCGCCATCTTGGATTTCCAGTAAATCAGATCGAATTGCTAATCTAATTTTTTCTAGGGCCTAGCAGACCGCACATTTTGCATATGTTTCTATATTTTTAGTAATAGCGCAAGTACGGTTTTAGGGGGGGAACACGAAAAATTTCAGTGTTTTTTGACAAAATGGCGCCGAAAACTAAACACTAATCCTAACTGGTATATATATTTGTAATCTACATATTAATTCCTTTCCTTTGATACCCCACTCAAAATTTTAAAAAAATATTTTTTTCTCGCCATGTGAATTATCCGCAATTTTGAATTTGAACAGATGATTATGTTGAGTTCTCTATATTTTTCCTGTGTGCGCGTCAAAACGATCTTTAATACTGGTAAGTTTCACGCTTTTATCTCTTTTGGTTCTAAAGTTATTGGAACCGTACAGAGTGACAGACAGACAGACACAGGAACGAAACTATAAGGGTTTCTTTTTTTTGGTTTTACCAACGAAACCCTAAAAAAGGGGACTTATTTAAATAAGACAATAATGGTGGTAAATGCAAAGCAGGCGAGGAAGCTATGTACCACACGCCCTACTCAATTTAATTGGCATGTTGCTCCATCTGCTGTATAAACCAAATAATTGGCATTAGTAACCAGTCCTCTCTTCACTTGAGCAGCTATTTATTTTCGAGTATATCAAGATGGAGGATTGGGCCTTTTACCGAATTTAGAAATTCAACCCGGATCCATAAATTAAAGCAAGGATCTACCAGAAACTCCAGCAATGAAGAGTTTGGGTGATATATCTTGACCTGTTTGACATCGCATGCCTCAACCTGCCTTAGACGATCAAGTCATTCGAAGTTAAGACAAATTACAATAATTAAATCAAGTCAGTTAACTGCGGTCAAACATTTAAATGATTAATCGTTACTCCCATGATCTCTTTTCCCCTCATTAATGAAGTAACTAATTATAAATTATTCTACTATTATCTTGGTCCGTAGGCTTCCGCGGGTAGATTCGTCTTAAACAGCTTGGGTTTCCGGTGAAATCCGCGTCACGAAGGGGTTGAAGTCTGACGTTTCGCTTCCACTACTGGAAGCATCTTCAGGGGTGTGGTGCATCGTGGTGTTGACTTGAAGCAATCACAAGATGAACTGACGACTGGAGAGAAGATCGGCGTATTTATACTGGTTTCCTAGACCGTAGATTGTACCTGGGTGTTTCCGTTCTCGGGGATGTCCTTTGTCAGGATGATGTAATCACGCAGGTGCTGCCTTTGTCGGTGTTTCTCTGTGGAGATGATGCAATCAGGCAGGTGATGTAACAAGGGAAGTGACCGCGTCGCCGCTTCTTGCTTTCTGCTTGGCACAGGTGCTGACCAGAGGTTTCCAGGTCCGGGAAAGAGTGAAGCCATCCTCTCTGTTGAAATTCTCCGGTTGTTTCTCGATCTCAATTGCCTCCCTTACCATCCTGCTGTGATATCTGTTGTCCGAAGCGAGTACTTGTATGTCCTCAAACTTTATGAGATGGCCGGTTTCTCCAGAATGTTGAGCTATCGCTAATCTGTAGTCGTTGTTCTTCACTGCTCTTACATGTTCTTGAAGGCGGGTCGAGATCAATCTTCCGGTTTGCCCGATGTAGTTCTTGCCGCAGCTGCATGGGATCTGGTATACACCGCAAGTCTTGAGATGAAGGTGGTCTTTAGGTGACTTTAGAAGGCTCCTGGTGGTCATGTTTGCGTTGAAGATGGTCCCGATTCCGTGTTTTCGTTGGTTATCTTATCTGTTGTACCTTGGATGGATGTATCCCGAGAACGGAAACACCCAGGTACAATCTACGGTCTAGGAAACCAGTATAAATACGCCGATCTTCTCTCCAGTCGTCAGTTCATCTTGTAATTGCTTCAAGTCAACACCACGATGCACCACACCCCTGAAGATGCTTCTAGTAGTGGAAGCGAAACGTCGGACTTCAACCCCTTCGTGACGTGGATTTCACCAGAAAACCAAGCTGTTTATTCTACTATTATTTTAAACATTCTATAAACAAATTTAAAGGAGATGTTAATTGCTAATTTGGCTTAACTGAAGGAGATGATACGGTCGAGAATCGCTTGGTGGTACAATTTTGCTTGATTAATACACTTGAGAGATTATATCCCTTTGTGAAAAAGTACATTTGTATGATTTATGGATTTGAGAAATCATACATGTAAAGGTTTGTTCCTACCTCACTTCAAACTAGTTTTGAAACTGTCCGACGCATGCGTATCGGACCAAAATATAACACCAGTTGCTAATGCGCATGCGTCGGACTGTTTGAAACTAGTTTGAAGTGTGGTTGGAACAAACCTATTGATTGTACTTAGGAGAGTTGATAATCCCTTTGTCAAAAAAAAATACACGGAATTGAGTCCCCGCCAACTTTCCAATAATCCGTCTCATATTCTTCAGTTTTACCACAAATTTAATGAGCTCTTACCCCAATATTTCTTATTAATTGATCTTAGCATCTCTGTTATAATAGAATATATTTTTCTGTTTTAGGTATGTTTGGAGTTTCTTACACTGTTATGTCACTGATACTGCTGTTCTATTTCTTCTAGTTTGGATAAGATGGCTACAATATGAAACTCAGGTATGTATTAATCAAAATCAGCTCTCTTCTGGTATAGCTTTCAATTACTTTTATTTTTGGGAAGCAGTTAAATTAATAATAAGCAATGCATTAAACAAATGACAAAATCAGCTTCCTTCTGGTAAAGATGTCAATTTTATCTATTTTAGAAAAACAGTTAAATAATTTCAAGATAAAAAGAACTTTTTATATGCTACGTTTTTAAATGTTCTGTTGAATAATACTGAAATGATTAATATATTTTTTCATTGCTATTATAATATCTCAGAGGAAGGAAATAATATAATAGTGAAAAAAATAGTTCCGAATTTAAATCTGGTTGTCAGACGTCACTTAATTAATTTATTTGTTTACTTTTACTTTTTCGCTGTCATTCGATGTTTACCTCTAATAAAAAAACAAATTTGAAACCCGTCAAAATGAAGATTGCCAAAATAATTGGATGTGGTAAAACAAATAAAATAGCTTGCGGATTTTTTCCGAACTAACTTTTCATTTAGCAAATTTGCTGAATTAAATTCTGCTGAAAAATGACTTAAAGTATTAAAATAATGCATTGTCATCGTGTTCTGAGCTGCTATGAAAGTTTCAAATGTCTAGCTACTCGGGATGTTAGTTAAAATTCAATTGCAAGATTTGTACGGGACAAACAAACAAACAAGAAACCAAGTTAATAAAAACGTAGTAAAAAATAAGCTAGGCATTAAACAAAAGTCATATTGGTAAAATAGCTTGTAAACCTCATATATTGGGACACCTGTTAAATAAATAATTGCAGTTATTTGAGTGGGAAACAGAAAATAGTTGATGGTCTATCCACCAGGCCAAAGCCGTTAGGCCATAGGATTGTAAAGCCAAGTGCTCAAATGCTCACCTGCTGAGTTTAAGTACGGGTGACTGACGTCAACCAATGGACCCTCTTACGTCGATTCTTCGGTAAATTGTTTAAAAACACCCTTTTAAACACTCAGGTTCAGGTTTTATTTCTTGTTAAAAGAATATAACTGTATAATAGTTGAAACCCATTTTTCAATTTCTAAAGGTCTTATTATAACAACATTATGTTTGTATTCTTTTTTGGCTTTTGGAAATATTTAGGCCCTACTTAAAGTATCCTCAAGTGTACAAAAAGATCAACCATTTATTTATACGATCAATAGTGCAAATTTAAAAGTAATCATGATATGTTCAAGATATAATGATAGAGTTAGATGAATGCAAAGAAATTTACTTTTAGTAACATAAATGGAGAAAGAATTTTTCCAACTCCAATTATACATTTGTAAGATCAAATGTACTCATCAAGACGAAATAAGCAGATATTAAATTTTAGATGATTAAAGGGACCAATGCGAGAAGAATTTAAAATTATAAATACATTAAATTTAACTTGCTAAACAAATGTTCTTATTTGAACTACCCTATTTGACATTAATTTCTTATTTGATATTAACTAATTTTATTATAGGTATTTTTTTGATTATTTAATACATTTTCTCATTCTCTCATCCTGTTCTGGGTTCTGTGAACTGACATTATAGTTTTTTAGGGTCCGTAGGCAAAAGCCAAGGACCCTTATATTTTCGCGCGTGTGTCTGTCTGTCCGTCCGTCCGTCGCATGCTCTCACGGCTACTCCTTTTGTCCGATGACTTTGAAATTTGGCATGTAAATGTCTTGTACCTACCCACACGTGTTAAAAATATGGCGACTTAAAAAAAAATATTTTTCAAAAAATTTAAGGTAAACAAACTTAAGGGTTAATTTTTTTTTAATATTTTTTCGGCATCGTGAGGGGAAAAAAATTATTGGCAAAATACGTTTTTTTTATAAGTATGGTCTTTTCGATGCATTTATCTCGTTTTTTTTCCGGTTCAGTGGCAAACAAATATTTCATTAGAAGTTTGTTGATGTGTTTTGAGAATATCAGACCCCTAGGATAGTTCAAAGTAAGCTTTTTAGTATTTTAAAAAACACCATCAATAGGGTACTTCTTAAACAATACAGTGTTGCCTGCGGACCCTCGCTGTGTGCTGGCTAGCACCTGGCTAGCACACACTTGACCTGTTATTTTTTTATTTATTTTTTTTTTTTAAAAAAACCTATTTATTATAGACAGCTTTATTAATATTGTTACTTTTTTACTTTCTCATATTCTCATCGTATGAATGAAGAGGAAGTATTGTGATTCCGCTAAAATTCGTTATGGATTTACAGTTTTTCAGATATCCTGAGTCCAAAAGGTGGTTCTGTTCCATCATCTACAGTCAAATTTGGTGAACTTCCGCATTTCATATATGTTTAGGAAAATCATATCCCCGACCCCGAGGCGAGAAATCATAACCCTTAAATGATACTTATATTTTTACTATCAAGATATACTATACCGCAATACTCATACCAGATTAACCTGGATTTCTTTTATATTGTATCGAAGATCAAGACGCTAAAATACAATTTTATTCTCATATTCAAGTTCAAAGGCAAAGCGTGGTTTAATGTGTATTACTTACCCTACAATAGTTATTGGTTATGGGCCCAAAACCATAGAAACCTCTGAAGAAACGTGAAAACAAATTATTTAAAACGGTTTCAACGATTTTAAAAAGTAAATTATAAAATGTAGTCCAATTTTTTCTGGGTTTTCCAGAAAAATCTAGTTTCCGAGATATTGACGAACATAAATCTGAGTTTGTTCAATATCGTAAAAAAAAAAACAAGTTTACAACAACCACCTGTTGGAAACTTTTTCATAATAAATCAATTAAATAAGTTCTTTCTCAGATTTAAATATGGTGTCAATTAATAATATGAGAAAGCTTTGCTTGATTTATGAGAACAATTTTTAAATTTTTGTATGTTTATTAATGGTTATTTATCTTCTTTTAGTATCAGATATGTTTTGATGTTCAGGCTTTTAGACCTGAAGTCACCTGAAAAAGAGGGAAATTATTTCTCTAAAAAAACGTATAATAATTATAATAATAATAATAAGTATTATTATTTTTAACTAGGCATCGCGTGGCTCTATCACTGAAGCGAGCGAATTGCAATGAAATACTGCATATTAAAATTAATTCATGACGAATGCCATAGTTGAAGATAAGTGGAAGAGGGAAGGGGGATAGTAGAGTGGGGGCACTCGGTGATAAACCTATACACTACACGCCTTTCGAACCTTAACCACCTGCCGGTAGCTTTTAAACAATTATTATAAATGTATCTCATCATTAGGCAAAGACTACTGCTTGTATCAAGTTGAAATTTTTCATCCCTGTTTCAATTGATCTTTAGACGATGTATATGAAGTTTTGTTAAAATCGTTTCGTTAGAACGCAAGATATCGGTAAAAAGTTTGTTTTCTTTATTTTAAACGTTTAGGTCCGCTTTAATAGTTTTAGCGATCTTTATTAACTCATAGCGGTGTCGTTGTTGGTTTTACTAAAAAATGTTATTTTGTAAAAATGTTCGTCTCATCGAGTAGGTGATGATAGAATTTTTTACCGTCCTGAAATTCCAATTTTAAATTTCAAGCTCACGTTTACGCGAGCATTGCGCGCGAACTCTTGGACGGATCACGCTGTCCAACGAACTTAGCCTGAGTATTAGTAAAAGGAACATGTATACCAAATTTCAACTAAATCGGTCAACTTTTACTCAAGTTATCGTCGCACGCGTAAACGTTACAGACAGACAGACAGACATCCAAGAAGCATATTTCGTTGAATGTAAGAAGCTCGCTTACGCTCGCTTCAATTAAGCCTGTAAAGCTCAAAAAGTTATAGAATTTCAAAGTTTTGAATAAATGCAAATAGGCGTGAAAGTATTTTCTTTAATAATATGAAAGTATAAGACTATATTCGCAATATTCCCTGTAAGATTACCTTTTGTGTAACAACGAAAGCAGATTTCCCTTTATTCTCATTTTGTCAAATGAGCCTCAAGAAGTATAAGTAAGTTTTCATAGAGGGTTCTCTAGTAAATAAGACATTTTTTCCTTTCCCCAATATTGTCAAATTTAATAAGCTTATAAAAATATACAGTTCTCATTAATTTTAAGTTACTAGATACTTCGATATAATTTTTGTATTAACAGGTAACTTAGCGAAATATCATAAACTATGTCTTCATCCTAAATTGAAACTATTTATTTAATGAAGAGTATTCCTACGGTTATAACGTCCTCATCAGCACCTAAGAATAGACAATAAGTAAAAACAGCAAAACACCTGCACAATAATTAAACCAATTAAAAATAATAAAAAATCGGTCCGAGGCAACTCAGATAAACTTTCTCATATACTAAACCAAAAATACTTAGCCCAATTTTTTAATCAAAATCGTCGGAACCGTTTTTGAAAAATAATATGTTTTCACTTTTTTCAGAGTTTTTGATGGATAGCGCCCCCAAATTTGGAGCTAAAATTGTTTTCTCGATTTCGCCTCGGGGTATGGTTTTTCTGAACATGCGTATGCCATATTTTGTCAAAATCGACCTGGTAGTTTAGGCTCTAGCTGTATGCACAGACGACGGACAAACATTTTTTAAAAAACACTTTTTTTGAATTTTGAACTCAGGGAACATCAAAACGTGTAAATCGACCAAAATCTCAAAATTGAATTTTCGCGCCATCACAATACTTTCTCTTTATATGAGAAAGTAAAAAGGGATGACCTCCATATAAACTGAAAAAACTCACTCACTGGGGGGTTCAAAGAGGGATGTGTGAAAAAAATGTGATCTCAAGCCGTTCAAATTTTGGGAAATGTCTAGCATGTTACCACTCTAGAAATATATTTTTAATATTTAAATTCTAAGGAAATGAAATAAGGTAGGTGTGGCTGAAAGAAACTAATCAATTACCAACCTGATAACCAAAAATAAACTAAACACCAACCCAAACGCCTGAAGCTATAAAGTTTGGGGAAAGGGTCTTAAACCATTAATACCTAAAAGGAGAGAGATATTAAGGACTTAAGGGCAAGGCATTCTAGATGAGCTCCAGGGGATTTCACAGTTTGCTAAAATGGCTTAAAATTGACCTTCCATAAGATAGACTAGTGACCAGATGCTGTAAAACTAATATATATAGTTTTAAAAAAACTATTAGATTTAAAGGGTATTAAAGTAATCGAGTTGTATATAAAATACTTGTTAATACTAAGTATACCAAAATACCAATACAAGTTATTACTAAACTAGTTAATTAGTAATTACATGTAAAATATAAGAGGGCTGTCCAGAAAGTAATAGACGTTTTGAAATATTAAATAAAGACATTGAAAAAAAAAATAGACTGCCAATCAGTGTGGCACATAGCTTCCTCGATTCCTACCTACGTACTTTATTGATTTTATACTTTAACAAGCCATTATTGTATAATTGGTTTAATTGTTTCCCTCGTTTTTTTTTATTTTTAATCTGCCAAATTTGTTTTGATTTTTAAATCCTTTATATTAACTTCACTTTTGTGCTTGGGTAAGTTTTTTTTTTTTTCATTTTTTTTTCATTTTTGGAAGGCTAGTTAACCCTTCTACTTATCCGATCGACCTGAAACTTGGCACATAGAATCTCTACCAATACAAAAACATTTATTAAATTAATTAATTAATTATATTGAATTAATTAATTAATTTTTCAATTTAATTATTTTTTTTTTAAAAAATGAATGGATTAAATAAATTTAAAAAAAT
>KZ653328.1:62380-72860 GCA_001010745.2 Gerris buenoi
ACAAAAAAATCTAACCGTAACCTACCCTACAAACGGCTTTAAATTGTCCATTTAAATAAATACAATACACGAAAAAACTAACTAAAATTAAACTAACACTATTTAACAATTATAAACTAAATAACAATAACAATAAAAGTACATAAAATTGCAATAAAAGCTAAAAAAAAAAAAAAATAATAATAAGCTAACTCTAACCTAACCAGCACATGGTTTTAAATTGTCCTTAAATTAACACAATACACAAAATAAACTAACTAAAAACTAAACTAACACAATTTAACAATTACAGACTAATTAACAAAAACAATAAATGTTAATAAAATTACAATAAAAGAGGAAAAAAAGGGTAAAAACAAGTGGTGCCTTGGAAAAAACCTTATAAAATGAGAAAAGTTTGACATTTTAGTTGAGGTTCTTGCCACAAGGAGCGCTAAAATGACAGTTTAGTGACGTCACATGGGAATTGGTCCATTAGAGATTTAGAATTTATTGATTCTTGCAAAGAGCACTAAGCATTTGTTTACACTATAAAAACTGTCAAATTTAGTTCTCTGTTCTCTCACCTGATTCTAGCACCACTTGTGGAAACCAATATTTGAGCCACTTATAGTTTTTATTACATTGCTCCCTCTACACCTTCCAAGCCCTTAGAGTCCTTGTTAGTCTATCTTGTTTACCCCTTTAACGCTTGGTGGCCCATAAAGGGACCATCCAAAATTCCTCTTAGTCGCCCTCACTATATTTTTTAGTTTAAAACAGTCTGCTAATTAATGTAACCTAGCTTCCTCAGATCCTATTTCATGTACTTTCATGTTTTTCTTTTTACAACAAATTACTCTAAAATTTATTGAATTATCCACTGTTTTTTAACCTGACAAAATTGTTTTGATTTTTTACTTAAATTAAAGTATCAATGTAGAACAATTTAAGGAGTGCAGACAATTGAAATTAATCTGGGGCTATCTGCAGGCCCACTTGAGAAAAACTATCCAGATTTTATAAAAATCAGATACCTATCTTATTTTTGAAGGTATAGGTGTGCATAAATGTGTATGTTTGTGCGCATGTGGAAGAGAAAAAAACAGGTGCAAGAGGTTGAAACTTATATGGGACCAACAATGGGCTAATTATGACCTACCACCCAAATTTCACTAAAATCAGACGAGTAGATTGTAAAATATATTAGTTTGCACAAATTGAGCAATAGACCGCCAGACAGACATGGAATTAAAAATGTTCCCTCATGTCTGTAACAGATTTCTGTCTTGGAATTTTCGAAATTGGAGCCATATTAGTTTTATTCTTTTAAACCTAAACAATAGCTTTCCGTTACCTTCAGTAAGCTTAGGTGCAATAGTTATTTATGCACCTAGGGATTAAAGTAAGCCATTATTCCCTGAGCAAAAAAGTTGGTTTTTGAGGCGAAACCGAAGGAACCATGGCCCCCAAATCCCGAGACGCAGCCGAGGGAATAACACTAATTAGATAATTACCGTGAGGGGAATAATGGCACTTTACTCACGATGTACATACAATATTTTATCTCCAGTACAGGGAAAAATACACATTTTTCGTCCATTGCACAGTTTTAATTTATTATTTTAATAAATAACAATAATTATTAGCACTCTTAATATTAGTTATAAGAGATTCGATATTAAAAACAAATAAGAATTGGCAGAATTGGAATTAAACTCAAATAGAAGGTTATTTAGATGCAGGTTATAAACAATGATAAAGAAGGTCGTAATAAAAGCAGTGACGCCAACCTGATTTTAACAACGCCATTACATTAGCCATTCATTTTCTACAATTTATAAAATAATTAAGTTGGCGATCCTTACTTTTTCGCCCTACTTTACTTTTTGCCTTACTCTTACTTTTTCTCCCTACTTTTTGAGATCAGGGAAGAAAAGACCTGCTTTAGTCACTCCAAACTAATCCAAAACCATAACTTTTTCTCACTACTTGTGATAAAATAATTTTATATCTAATTATGTAATTAAATAATTATTTTAATTAAACTAATTAAGAGGTTTTCCCTTGGAGGACCTCCTAGTGTTTAGGTGCAATTTTTAACACTGGGATGTTAAGTGTTAAACTATAGAAAATGATATTGACTGAAATAAAAGAAAGAAAAGAGAGGTGGGTCTATGTTTAGATTATAATAAGTAAGAGACGACAGTACAACAATGCATTATTATACTTGGAGAGGTTCTCCTCTTACTTGCCTCTCCTTTCTTCCTCCTCTCCTTTCTTCCTCCTCTCCTTTCTTCCTCCTCTCCTTTCTTCCTCCTCTCCTTTCTTCCTCCTCTCCTTTCTCTCCTCCAAATGGAGAGCACTTACACTCCTTCTTTTAACTCATCCTTTCCACTGTCTTACAGCAAATAAATACAATTTTTTGTTTGCTATCCTTAAAACACCTTTTCTCGTTTATTTTCAAAAAAATTCTATTATATATTTGATTAATGCAAAAATGTAGTGAGATTGATTTCTTGAGACAGATTTATCATAAATCCTTGATAAAACCGATTTTGACGAAATTTGGCATACTTGTTCAGAAATATCATACCCCGAGGCGAAATCAAGAAATAATTTTAGCTCGAAATTTGGGGCACTGCCCCTCCAAAAACTCTGAAAAAACGAGAAGAAAAATATTTATCGAAAACAGTTCCGACGATTTTGATTAAAAAATTCTAAAATGTAGTTTATTTAAATACGAATCTAACGATATAACCCGTTTCCTTGAGAGAAGTCTAGTTTCTGAGAAAATAGTTTAAAACGCGGACGGAGAGAACCCGGGTTCGATTCCCCGCTATTGTTACTTTTAAGAATAAGAAGTTATTTTTATGATGAATTTTGATGAAATGTTCAATGATATTTAAATGTACGAAAACTAACAAATGGAAAGCACTTGGCTGAGTATAAACCTCGTATATGAGAAAGTTTGTCTGAGTTGACTCGAACCGATTCTTTTTCTTTTTTGTTGGTGTCGCTATTAGGTATTATTGGTAGATAATGATACTACTTTATCTTTAAAATTATAAAACGTAGACTGTTCTAAATCTTTAAAATTGGTTGTAGGAAATAACTTGTAGAGATGTTGGAAATTAGAGATTATACAAAGACACATTATACATAGAGATATGCAAATAAATCAGAACTTTGACTTTTATTTCCAATGATTGGCAAGATTTGGCGGCAAAAGAATATAAAATAGTTAAAAGCCTAGTAACCGATAAACCATTTACATCTTGGCAATGCTGTTTTCATTAGGTTTTAAAAAGTAAACTTAACATCTTTTTAAAATTTGCAGTTTTTCTCTGGCATCAAATTATAAGTTAATATAATAACTAAAGTTTTCTTTGGAGCACTCTCCGTTATCTTATAAGCACCAAATTTCCTCCAAGTATCAGATGCTAACTTGTTTATTTCACTAAGAGCTCGCACCAACTCTTTCTAGCTAATATTTTAAAAATGAAAATTTATGACTCTAAAGTGCATAAATATTAAAAAGATAAAAAGATACATATAAAAAGATCATAACTGGTTTAGTATACATAGCTACTAAGTCTATAGATGCATAATATAAGCAGCTGTTACCACATACATTTAATCTATCGTACATATATTTTCTTGCCTTCATCCTTTATAGTTTTTATTCTGTTCTTTTTAAATGAAATTACTATATTAAGGAAAATGCATTAATTCTATCATGGCGTTATTTTATTGAGACAAATCATTTTAGAAATCAAGTAATTTCTATCAAGCAGTGGCTTCAAAAATGTTTTTGTAATGCAAATTTTTGAAATTGTTCTCCATGAAAATCCGTTTTAGACCATTCTTAATAGATTCTTGAAGTTTAACACTTTTTTGTATGTATATATAATATATGTATATTTGTATGTATGTATACGTATACATGTGTCACTCGAGATGATATCTACTCTTAGGATGCACTTAAAAATGTCAAACAAATTTTAAAATGTCAATAATATCAAAAGAAAGGATGAGTTCGTTGACCAGAATTTTTTATTTTTTTAAAAAATAAATAAATCTAATACTTTTTACAATAAAACTGCAATTTCAAATGCATTATTCCTATAATTTACCCAACTTACAAAATAATTCATATTTTAATTCGGATATTTTTTTTGTATTTAAATGATCTAAGAATTATTTATAACGGTGAATGACAAAATTAATTATTAATAATCCTTCCATTATGTTAAATATAGGGTTGAATTAGGTGAAATGATAAATTATTTAGATAAAATAAAATAACATTAATTCTTCAAGATGTCTTGAATAAGTTTAGTTTGGTGGTGGATGCCAAGAGTGGAGTATGCTAAGCATTGAATGCCTGGCTGCGTGCCAGGTTTAGTCTCTTCTCTTCTAATGCTTATCTAGTTTTAAAAACATTTTCTTTTCTTATTTCTGTAGTATTTAGTTATGTTCAAATGAGAGGAAGTAGCTGAAACCTGTTCTCTTTCCCTCAAACATTATTTTCAAATATCTGTAGTTTAATACGAGATATTTTATCAAAATGAATTTGAATTGTGTATTGATAATAATATTTAACTTCATGCCTTAAAATGCGCCATTGGCTAAAACCGAATTGCATTTTTAAAGAAATATGATTATGTATAATGGCACAAAAAGAGTAAATTATTGCGGAGCAATAAATGGCATTCTAATTGAGAATACTGTTTTTTCACTCCACTAACTTTATTTTTTTATATGTCTCTTTAGGTTTATAGATTTAAAAAGCGCTTGATAATACCCTATCGCTTTTTTTTCCCCCTGAATCGTTTGTAAACATTAATGCATCCTTCTTTATCTTGTTAAAGAATTTTTTTTTAAAGTTGTTTTTTAATTTTTTTAAAAAATATCCTTTCTAGAACCCTAGTCTTAACTAGAGGCTTAAAATATCCTAATTAACCTGAGATCTTCCATATAATATTATACCTCCAATATAAAGGTGCGTTTACACCCGACACTTCTCTCCGGCAATAAATGTCAAGTGTCAGACAGAAATTGCTTTGAGTGTTTACATCTGAGAGAAATTGCTTGAGATATATGTCTGACACTTCTCTCAATGCTTAAATTTACAATAAATGTACGAAAAATATAATAATCGGTGTTTAGATCTGTTGTTATAGAAGTATCGACACTTATAGCTCAGACATAATTTTTTCGGTGTTCACACTACTGAGATTTCTGTCTGAAATAAATGCCATGCAATAAATGTCAGGTGTAAACGCACCTTTAGAAAATACCTCTACTCCAATGCCTGCATGTGGTGGTCTCTTCTAAATCATACATTTGGTTTTCTCCTCATCAACTTAGTGGTCTATAGCCTTACCCAATTCCTTTAACTTCAAGTAGATCTGCTCTAGTTCTCTTTCGCCTCTACTTTGTCACTAAATGAATCCATCAATGATAGTTTTGCTAGGCCTGATGTCAAGCTGCTGCAATACTTTCTCTTCCTTGAATAACATGGTCACTACACATACATCTCCCTGTCATATCCTCTTTGATTCTTCCACGCCACCAGTTGAGAGCTTTACCTGCACCTTCACTTTGCAGACAGTGACTGTCAAACCAATTTTTACTAAATTGACAAGCATCCTAGAAAGCTTATCAATGATGTAAATTGTTTTGCTTTGTAGCTCACCTAAGGTAGCGGAAGCTTTGTGGTCATTCTGAAGAACTAACATTTTTTATGTGGCCGATTTCAAAAATTCCTTGTTAGAAATTTGATTCAGACATTAGGGAACATTTGCCTTTGGTTCAGTGGGTATCTGTTACTCAATTTTTGCCAAACAACATACAGTGGCGGAACTAAGCTTTCCGCCGCCCGGGTCAAGAATTCAAACACGCTAAGCATAACGCGTCAAGAGTGCTAAACACTTGACAAATTAGCGAATTTACAAATACAATATAATATATCGAGTAGTGTCCCAACAACGACAACGACAACAACGACTCACCTCTAAATGATTTATAACGTTAAAAATTGATGTGCCATAAGCTGGGATCGAACCCGGGGCTATTGGGTGAAAGCCCGATACCAAACCATTTGCGCTATACCTATGTAACGAATATCGGAGCACAAAACTTCCTATTTAAATGTTTTAATTTTAATTACCTATAACTGCATAAAACTTACTATGTATTCAAACAGTAAATATCTCTTTAAATATATATTTCAATTATAACTAATTATCTCTCAGCTCTTTTTCTAAACCATATTTATTATTCTGCCCGTTACCGCGGGCCTAACGGCCAGTATAATATATTACATTAACTACACATTAACTACTATTTAAATCTGTATAATGTTTCTTCGCGACTCGTCTTCAAACATTTTTTATGATGAAAAAAATGTGATTATGGTCCTTTCTATAGAGCACCGTATCCATAATTAGAGGCTCAAAATAAACCAGAATATCTTATGGGTCCAACATTTAAGTATATCGCCGGATTTCTACCCTTCACTTGCCTAGAATACCCACATTGTTCACTAATTAATCCTTTCTGCATCTTCCAGCAAACCACATAAACCCTTGTAATGGGTGAAACGACGTAGGGTTTTAAATCTCTCTTGAGAATCGAGTTGTTCAATTAGTATATGTTTTACTTCCATAGAAATAAGAGTTGTGTTTAGTTTGTCATTATCAAGATAGCTTCGTGGTTTCCTTTATAGTCCTAACATTGCTTATGGTTAAATTTATCCTGTCTGAGTGCATTCTGTTCTGTTATAAATTTGTCGGATAAATTACACTTAACAAATTGCTTTTGTTTTTACTTTCTCATATAAATGGAAAGTATTGTGATGGCGCGAAAATTTGATTTTGATGGATTTACACGTTTTGAGTCGGTTCTTTTTTTGACATTATAGGTTCTTCGGAACGATTCAAAAGAACGATTCACAAGAACGGTTCTAAAGAACGAGTTTAGAGAACGATCCAAAAGAACGATTCACGAGAAAGGTTTTAAAGAACAGTTCTCTTTTCCTTTCGCTTATTTTTCTCTTTCCTCATCTTTTTTACTTTCTAATATAAAGACAAAGTATTTTGATAGCGCGAAAATTCGATTTTGATTTTTGATAGATTTACACGTTTTGAAGTCCCCTGAGTCCAAAATGTGGTTTTTAAAAAAATGTCTGTCTGTCTACCTGTCGTCTGTCGTCTGTGCAGACGCCTGGAGCCTAAAATACTGGGCCGATTTTGACGAAATTTGGCATGCATATTCAGAAAAATCATACCCCGAGGCTAAATGGAGAAATTAATTTTAGCTCCACATTTGGGGCGCTATCCATCAAAAACTCTGAAAAAAGTCATCCCTTTATACTTTCTCATATAAAGAGAAAGTATTGTGATGGCGCGAAAATTCAATTTTGAGATTTTGGTGGATTTACACGTTTTGAGGTTCCCTGAGTTCAAAATATAAAAAATCGGTCCGAGACAACTCAGACAAACTTTCTCATATATGTACATTTAATTACTATTGGAAATTTCATCAAAAATATCATAGAAAAAACTTCTCCCGGGCGGGGAATCGAACCCGGGCTCTCTCCATCCGCGTTTTAAGCTATTTTCTCAGGAACTAGATTTTTCCCGGGAAAACGGCTTATATCATTAGATTCGTATTTAAATTGACTACATTTTAGAATTTTTTAATCAAAATCGTCGGAACCGTTTTCGAGAAATAATTTTTTTTCGTGTTTTTTCAGAGTTTTTGGGGGGTAGCGCCCTCAAATTTGGAGTTAAAATTCATTTCTCGATTTCGCCTCGGGGTATGATTTTTCTGAACGTGTATGCCAAATTTCGTCAAAATCGGCCCAGTAGTTTAGGCTCCAGGCGTCTGCACAGACGACAGACGACAGACAGACGACGGACAGACATTTTTTAAAAACCACTTTTTTGGACTCAGGGGACCTCAAAACGTGTAAACCCATCAAAATCTCAAAATCGAATTTTCGCGCCATCACAATACTTTCTCTTTATATGAGAAAGTAAAAAATGATATTATTGTTTTTAGCCAGCAAAACGATTTTTTTTTTTTGATTTTTTTTTTTTTTTTTTTTTTTTAAGCGTATTAATTAATTCTTTGTTGGAGTGTACATATTTTGATTTCCTGTGAAAATTAAAATACTTAAATAAATTTAACTCAACTTAGATACACTTGTTAAAATAAATTCTAAGACTATAATGCATGAGTTTATTTAAAAAAATCCGGAAACTCGTCAAAGAACCTGCGGTAATTCTGATTTTAAATGCCACAGTGTCTGATTTTAAATGCCACAGTATCTGATTTTAAATGCCACAGTGTCTGATTTTATTAATTTATTATGAAACAAATTTTAACGGTGTTCAAAATGGAATTTTATTAACAGACTATTTTTTTATCCAAAAATTAAAGCATATAATTAATATTTTATCTATGATTGATATGTAATAGAAACATTTTATCTCTGTTTAGATTCGTAGAAAGTTATTCTTTACGCTCCAGTATTAATTGCGCATGCGTGTCTCATAGTTTTTGAATAATTCCTCTTTTTTTCCACTCTAGTGACGAAAAGAAGAAAAATTCTTCAACTTTACACACGATTAGCGAGTTTGTTTACATTGAACATAACTAAATTGATGTTAATTTAATAAAAGTAACTGTTTGTATCGAGTTTTTTGTGAAAATTAATGAGTGATTTAAGTGATTATGACGAATACGAGGAGAATAATACGTCTTCCGAAATAATTAATTCGGCACAAAATACAACTAACGAATTGATGTCATCTTTATCAAAAGAGAAATACGAGCTTACACACAGGAAGTTTATTATTTTTTTTCTGAATTTATTATTAAAAGCTAATAAGCGTAGATAAAGTACGGTTCGCAACTCGTGCGAAAACGGCATTGTGCATTGCTCGTGTGGTTTTTACTACCCTCGATATCGCTCGGGTGCAAACTCCACACTAGCATGCAAAATGCTACTTTCCGCACTAGACGGTGTAATGTACTATTAAACGTGATACTTTTCTAGCTTTTCCAGTTGATTGCTAATCTTTTAAAAAGACTTTCACTTTGTTAAATATAGGAATTGGAAAAAAAGCTTAAATTCCCAACAGGATTTATTAAACCCTTTACTGAAATTTAATCGTTAATTTTTTCTCTCTCATTTTAACCCAAAAAGGGTTTTTTTCATTCGGTGCTGAAAAGAGAGAAGAGTGCCAGAGATGGGTTTCTATATCTCTGTATGTCTGTATGGTACAGGGAAGACTTTAAACTTATTTGCCACTGGCTTTTTAAAGGGGCGTTACTCGCTTTCTCTTACGCTATTACCTAATAAAACACGTTTTCTCGTAGTCGTGTTGGAAAGGTCGTGTTACAGGCTTTTTCGTCTTTTTCCTCGACTGGGCATCGTTTTTTTCTCTGAGCCGGACGTTTTCTTTACAGTACAGTGGTATGGGGTTCCGTTGGACGGTATAAAACCTTCTCCTATGTCTAATGGACTCCTCAATTACTTCTTACTACACTTAGGAACATTCCCTCCACCCTTAGACCTTTTACCTTTTTCCCTTTTTTCCCGTTCAGAGTAGGAAATTAAAGCCTGCAAAAGATAGAAGCTCGGTCCACTTGGATGTCCAAGACCTGAACCGTGGTTTTATCTTGAATTATTGAAAATACAAGCTATTCTTACTCTAACTCGAATAGCAGCTTCACTTATCATTAAAATATTAAGTTTTTCTCGTTCTTCCGCTTTTAGGAAAAAAGTGGCAGAATTAGTGTTGGTGAATTATTTCGAATGATCGCTTTCTTTTTCCCGGACATTTTCCTCATTATACATTCTATAATGGACTAACTGACCATATACCATTATAATTTTATAAATTGAACATTCTTTCTGTAGTAGTTTTCTACATTAGTTTTGATTAGTTATTAAAATATTTAGTAGGTTAAAATATAGTGGGTCAGATAGAGCGTAATTTGAGTCCCACGAAATTATTTTTAGAAATTTTTGAATTAATTCAATTGTTTAGTTTCGATTCGATCTTGCCGAAAGTAATGGAAACATTGTAATTATTCTGAACAACGAAATTGTTTTGTCTCCAAATTCAAATACTGTTAGACAGAAATCTTTTTTTATACATCAGGGAACTGTTGTTCTGTTGTTGTACGTCTGTTGTTCTGTTGTTGTACGTCTGTTGTTCTGTTGTTGTACGTCTGTTGTTCTGTTGTTGTACGTCTGTTGTTCTGTTGTTGTACGTCTGTTGTTCTGTTGTTGTACGTCTGTTGTTCTGTTGTTGTACGTCTGTTGTTCTGTTGTTGTACGTCTGTTGTTCTGTTGTTGTACGTCTGTTGTTCTGTTGTTGTACGTCTGTTGTTCTGTTGTTGTACGTCTGTTGTTCTGTTGTTGTACGTCTGTTGTTCTGTTGTTGTACGTCTGTTGTTCTGTTGTTGTACGTCTGTTGTT
>KZ653329.1:0-12241 GCA_001010745.2 Gerris buenoi
TAGCAATTAAAAGATATTATAGGATTTAAGTACCTTATCAATATACATTTGAGTGTAATATATGTGATTTTTTTACAATTGGCTACTCTACATAAAAGTGAGCAGCACTGAGTCAGCTGTTTACAACTCATTTAGGAAAATTTAATATTAGGCAGGTGGGAGTCTATGGGGAAAAAATCGGCAAGTGCGGTATACGGGGCAAAAAAGTTTATGACTCTATGTCTACTATCTATATATTCTACTATACTTTAATTTAATGTTTTATTAAACAAAACGCAATATTGAATTTATTATACATATCATTTTATCGAGAGAGAGGGGTAGGGGTGAATTTTTTAAAGTTACGGGGGGCGCCGTAATTTCGCATTTTCTAAAGTTACGGGGAGCGCCGTATTGTCGCATTGTCTAAAGTTACGGGGGCGCCCTATTTTCGCATATTCTAAAGTTACGGGGGCGCCGTATTTTAACATTTTCTAAAGTTACGGGGGCGCCGTATTTTCGCATTTTCTAAAGTTATGGGGAGCGCCGTATTTTCGCATTTTCTAAAGTTACGGGGGCGCCGTATTTTCGCATTTTCTTAGTTCAGCCACTATTCAGTTTTTTTTTCTCTCGGCGAGGCGCCCTTCCTAAGACGGCGCCTGGAGCAGGTTGCTCCAACTGCTCCACGGTAGTTACGCCGCTGACTACAGTGATGCATTAAAATATGATAAAATAATAGAGAGTCTAAAAACTAATCAAAATACTTTAAAGGCAGTAATATCTTCACATATATCATTATTTCAAAACTCAACTAATGAGATTACTAAAAACATACAGACTTTAGCAAAAAACCAAAGACTTATTGAATTAGCTTTAAATAAAGTCTTATTAATAAATCGAACGGTATCTATCGATGCCCCATTCTATTTTCAAATTATAATTCACCAAATAAAAGATAACTTTCAACTATTATATGATACTTTAGAGGAATTTCATGTGGCTATAACATTCGCCAAATCTAATACTTTTCATAATTCAATTGTCGATCCAAAAGACTTATTAGATTCTCTTAAACAAGCAGAATCTACTCTAGGATCATATAAATTCTCATTAAGACCGAATTTAGAAAACTTATTATTTATAGAGGAACACATTAATATTAAGAGTTTTATTAAAGAAAAAAACTTAGTATTTATATTAGAAATCCCACTAGTGGATATTCAAAGCTTTGATTACTATCGTTTAATACCTATTCCTGTTTATCATAATGTAAGTAAAAACTATGTAACAATTTTACCACAGAGTGATTATCTATTGTTGAATGATAAATTTCATACTTTTTCTAATTCTAGATGTAAAACTGTACATGAAAAACTATATATCTGTAAAGACTTAGTAGTTCATCCTATCACTAAAGATTGTTGTGAAACAAATTTATTATTACATCTAAATTCAAACAATGTATGTAAAATTAATCAAGTCAATTTAAATGATGTATATGTAAACAAAATTGATATAAACAAATGGATTATATCTAGCTCAAGAATATTAGTTACAGAGAGTTGTGATGATAATAAAAAATTGTACTATTTAGAAGGAACCAATTTAATTCAATTAGATAAAAATTGTAATTTAAAATTTGATAACTATGTATTAAAAACTCTCTCTAACACTAACATGTATTATAAAAATATAGTCATCCCTCAAATGAGATTACCTGAACAAATTAATTTTAATAATCAAACTAAATCTTTAAATTTACATCCCTTAGATCTTCAAATTGGTAATGTACTCCAAGAAGTAAATTATCAAAAGGAAATTTTATCTCAAATGTCAGATCCTATAAATTTTAAACGCATAGACGTTTACAGTAACTTTTTTATCGTTAGCTTAACCCTTACCTTTGTTATATATTTGATATTTAAATGTTTTAAAAGAAAAAAGATAGAATCAACCCCCTTGACAGATTTTGGACATTCTACCCAAAATCTTCAATCTCAGAAGGGACGAATTATAATATAATATATTGATGACTATGACAATACATAGAAACACAGACACACACATACATTCACAGTATAATCTTGACGTCATAGCCTTTAGTCTATATAAGCTGACCACACCCATAGCTCAGCGCACTTTATATTATTATTTTGCCATTGTATAATCTTATACTCTTAGAGTCAGATAGTTGTTGTCTCCAACACTGACCCCCAAATTTAAGAGGCAGTTTATGTAGTTATATATTTTATTGTGTTTATTAAAAATAAACGTTTTTTAAAAATTTACTCCAGCAGTGGTTTCACTTAATTGGCGCAGTCGGTAGGACTTCCCCTGGATTAGCTGAGCGGACATCAGCTGAGTTCCAAAGGATTTGCCAGAGGAGACTTACAAAGTTAAAGAGAGCAGACTCTGTGGGCCAACTAGACTTCAAGGGTTCATCGAGAATACAGGAGCAGTTGGATCTTTCTCCGCAGTTTCTGTTATCTTCAACGAAATGCAATCACTGTGAGTAAAATTTGAAATTGAAAATTATATATATTTTTTTTTTTATTGTAAAGGAATATTTAATAACGAAAGTAATCAAAATAAGTAAAGATTTTTTTTATATATAAAAATAATAGAAATAATAACAATAACAATAATTTCTTATATAATATAATTTAAAACACAAATTTAAAAATGGCAGAGACCATAAATTACCAGCTACTCAAATTATTCATAGACACTATCCCAGCTTACAACGGGAACGTAAATACCCTCTCAATTTTTCTTAATAATGTTGAAAGTTTACTTACACAATTCGGCAATAGAGAAAATGTAGCCGACCCAATTAATAATTTTCTATTTCGAGTCGTTTGTGGGAAGTTGACAGGGAGAGCTCTGGACCTGATAGGGTCCAGAACAGAACTTAACACATGGGGTGAGATTAGAAATTTATTAACTTTAACATTTGGAGATCAGAGAAATATCGATTGTCTAATTCAAGACTTAATATCCTTAACCCCAAATAGAAATGAGGCTCCATACGACTATGGTATGAGATGCCAGGACGCAAGGTGTCTTATATTATCAAAATTGAATATGTTAGAATTAACTAATGAACAGAGAAGGGTACGCATTCAGGACTATGATGACCTAGCTTTGAAAACATATATTAGGGGTTTACCGGGAAGTTTGCAAACCAACGTTAGGTTAAGAAACCCTACAAATTTGGAAATGGCAATGTCATATGTAATAGAGGAGGAAAATTTCCTCTACTCAATTAAAAGAGCGTCAAATACGATGAGTAATTATAGTCCTCCACCAAGAGTGACTCCAATGAATTATAATAATAATAATAATTTTAATAAAAGAAACAATTATAATAATAATAACAATTTTAATAACTATAATCCGAGAAATGACAATAATAACTATAATAATAGATTTAACAATCGAAACATGAATTTTAGAAATAATGGTAATAACAATACCAACTTCAGAAATAATTATAATAATAATAATTCCAATATGAATAGGAACAATGAATATAATGGTAATAGAAATAATCAAAATACGAATTATAGGAATAATGGATATAACCAAAATAATAATTTTAGAAATAATAATAATTATCAACGAGGACAAGGAAATAATTTCCAGAACAACAATAATCAAATGAACAGAAATCCCCAAAATAATAATAATAATCAAATTAATAGAAACCAACAGACTCCAATGGAAGTCGACCCAGCACCAACAAGAAATACTAGAATGTTTACACAAAATGTGGAACAAAATTTTGAAAATTCAAATTTTGAAAATAATAATGATAATCAAAATTCAGATTTCTATGACGATGATCAAGATATTAATTATCCTTTTCACTTGCCGGCCTCTCAAGACCCAGAGAGCTGACAATAAAAGAAGAAGAAATAAATTCAAATGTTAATATTAATAATGTTAGAAAACGGAAGTTAAAATCTAAAATTTTTAATAAAACTAAAAAACCAAAATTGATCATCAAAAATAAAAAATTAAGAACTAATATAAAAATGACTTTTCAAGTAAATAATTTACCATATATTGAAATAAAAGAATATAATATAAAACTATTGATAGATACGGGCAGCTCAATGAGTTTTTTAAGTCCCGAATTCGTAAATAAATTTTATAAGAATAAAATTTTAAAAGAAAAATTTAATGTTGAAACCGCACACGATGTGACGGAACATAATAAAATTTGTAAAATTCCTTTGTTTAATATCTTTAAAATAAAAGATATACATAAATTTTATATATTTAGATTTAGTCCAGAATTTGATGGACTTATTGGATCTGAATTATTAGAGAAGCTCGGTGCTTCAGTTGATTTAAAAAATAAGACATTATGTACACCTAGTACGAATATTCCTATCATATACGGATGTAGTAATGATAGTGTTATTAAAGAAAAAAGAAATAAAGTTTTAAATTATACATTGTTAAAGGGAAAGTTCCCTAATTCGTCGATTAAATTAAATTATATGAATAAAGTTGCAATGAGATATAATGCCAAAAATATTAAATTAAATATGTTAAATTCCTTAGATAGGAAAAGTTTTAAATTATGCGAAGATTATATTTTTAAAGAAAGCGAAGTAGAAGGTAAACCTTCAAATATTGATTATATTGATTTTGATATATATGAGACTAATTTTAATGAAAATAAAAGTAATTTTAATGAAAAGAAAAATAATTTTGATGAAAGTAGAAATATTGATGATAATGAAAGTAAAATAAATTTTGATAGTATGGTTGAATTAAAAGACACTTTAAAGATAGAAATTTTCAGCGGATATGAAAATAATATCTTAAGTAACGATGAAAAACGAAATAATTTTAAATATAGGAAAAAATATTCTAGTGAAAATGTTGGATTGATTAAAGGAAAATTGAAACTTAAGAATGAGTATAAATTTAAGGAAAAATATAAAAATAAAATTGATAGATCGTTTAAAGAAAATATTAAGATTAACTTTAATTATAAATATAGAAAGAAATGTATTTTGAATATTGGATTAATTGATAGAAATATTGGAATGAAAAATAATTACAAATTTAGGAAGAAATTTAATATTATATATAACGGACTATTTAAAGAAATTATCCCAGTCAAACTTAATTATAAATTTAGAAAGAAATATAATATTAAATCATTTAAAGGAACCATCAAAGCTTATCATAACTATAAATTTAGAAAGAAATTTAAAAATGAAATTTTAACTTTAAATGACTAAATTTAAAAATGAACTAATTAAATATGATATATGTTCTAAATAATTAGTTAATTAATTAATTAAGTTAGTTTGAATGTAGAAAAAGTAAGACAGTAATTAAACAATTATTATAACATTAACAATTAACATTAAACATTTAGTATAAAATATATTTCGTTATAATAAATTACTATTAAATAATATTGATAATTTTGAATATAATAATAAAATTAATATTGATAACTGATAAAAACCTATATATACTAGACAGTATAAATGTCTTGAAAAAATTCTATAAATGTATTCAAATTTTATAAAGAATAAGAAAAATGTTAAAAGAAAACATTATCCAGCCTAATTTTTATTTAGAGTTCTATATTGATAGTACTAAAAGAAAGTAGAATTAAAGACCAAAGTAACCCATGAAACAAAAGAATACTTAACTTTTTCGAGACATGTCGAAACCAATTAATAAATGACACAATTTTACAATATCCGAATTTTAATAAAGAAACTTCTAATATAAAATTATTTAAAAATATTGAAATAAAATATTTCCATTGAAATAAAAATAAATCAAATTATTTGAATAATTCAATTGTTAAATGATTATAAATTTAAATTAAATATATTAGACACAACACCTACAAATATAATCTTAAAATAAACAGATAGACTGTAATAAGAGAAAACTTATTTCTTTAAATAAAATAATTTATGATTTAACCAATACTTAACCAATTAACGTTAACAATATTAATAAAAATAATAATAATATATTACATTATATTTAATTAAATGATAAATAAAAAATAATCCTTGCTATGTTAACTTAAAATAAACTTGAATTATAACTTTAAATTAACTTTTGAATTTTATCAATTAATACATTTTAATATAACAAAAATATATTATAACTAATAACTAATTTAGGTAGAAGGTAAGAAAACGAAGTATATGTATACTTTATTAATCTATAACGAAAAAATAACTTTATTGAAAAATCCAATTTTGAATTAAATAAGACTTATAAATCACAGACGAATGCATTGAGTGTTGAATAAAAACTAAGTCAATATATGACCAAGTTAGCCAGCTTCAGCTGATATAATGTTATCTATTACAGACTAGTTAAAATGATAAAATTAACAAGGCATCCCATTGAAGATTATTTCAATTAAACTTACTTAACTTCCATTTAGTTATACTTCTTCATAAAAGAATATTTTCTGTATGGAAATATTTAACCCTTTTATTTAATTATCCCCCTTGCTAAAATAACATTTTTTTACGTTGAAATATTTAACCTCAACTTAATTGAGATCATTAATTAATCACACTCATAATAAAAATGTTATATTTTTACCCTAATATGATAAAACTAAATTTAAATTTTAACCAAGTTATTATTTCTATTGTAAAAGAATTAAAGTAAAAAATAAAGAAGGCAAATATCTCATATTTCATATAAAGGAAATCCACAAAATCCCAGTAACAACTATTGATTTGACGGATTCACCATAATATAGGTGATAATTTAAAATTTAATTATATATGTATTGTAATCAAGTATTCCCAAATATAAACCTAAATTTAAGTTATATTTCATAATATTATATATTGAAAGTACGTCGTATTCAAAATGAATCATATGACGAATCATTTATATTGAATATATTCTAAGATCAGCATATTCAACAAAATTATCAATGCGAAGTCTCATCCGATAGACTTGCTGGAGATAAGAAATATCGATTCACAGGAAATCATTATCAATTGAATAGAAATGCCATCCAAGCATATTATAATATGATAAGAATGTTTACTCCATGAATTAAGACGGAAATTACTTTAGATTAATTTATGAATCATTATATATATTTTATTAACCTATACATTTTATTCGAATATTATAAAGGAAAAATATTATTTTAGAAACTTATATTTTAGGATACTTATTCTATTGATCACTGGAATCTACGGACACACTATCAAGACAGATTTAAACAATAACCCCGGGATTCTCCCCCTCCAAATTGGAACAGCCCAAGTCCAAGTCGACAGCTGGAAATTTATTCAAATTATTAAGTTAGATGAAATAATTCAAGAATTTATTAATTTAGAATCATTTTATAAAAGAATAAGATCATCAGCAAAAGATGATAGTGGAAAATTAAGATATGATATAGCTTTTAAAACTATAGATATATTACATGATAAGATCAAAAACCAATTGATACAATTAAATCCTATGCTTAAAATTTCTTCAGAAGAAGGATCACTAATTAGATCGAAACGAGGTCTTATTGATGGTTTAGGGACATTTATAAAAACTATTACAGGAAACCTAGACTACAGTGATGCATTAAAATATGATAAAATAATAGAGAGTCTAAAACTAAATCAAAATACTTTAAAGGCAGTAATATCTTCACATATATCATTATTTCAAAACTCAACTAATGAGATTACTAAAAACATACAGACTTTAGCAAAAAACCAAAGACTTATTGAATTAGCTTTAAATAAAGTCTTATTAATAAATCGAACGGTATCTATCGATGCCCCATTCTATTTTCAAATTATAATTCACCAAATAAAAGATAACTTTCAACTATTATATGATACTTTAGAGGAATTTCATGTGGCTATAACATTCGCCAAATCTAATACTTTTCATAATTCAATTGTCGATCCAAAAGACTTATTAGATTCTCTTAAACAAGCAGAATCTACTCTAGGATCATATAAATTCTCATTAAGACCGAATTTAGAAAACTTATTATTTATAGAGGAACACATTAATATTAAGAGTTTTATTAAAGAAAAAAACTTAGTATTTATATTAGAAATACCATTAGTAGATATTCAAAGCTTTGATTACTATCGTTTAATACCTATTCCTGTTTATCATAATGTAAGTAAAAACTATGTAACCATTTTACCACAGAGTGATTATCTATTGTTGAATGACAAATTTCATACTTTTTCTAATTCTAGATGTAAAACTGTACATGAAAAATTATATATCTGTAAAGACTTAGTAGTTCATCCTATCACTAAAGATTGTTGTGAAACAAATTTATTATTACATCTAAATTCAAACAATGTATGTAAAATTAATCAAGTCAATTTAAATTATGTATATGTAAACAAAATTGATATAAACAAATGGATTATATCTAGCTCAAGAATAGTAGTTACAGAGAGTTGTGATGATAATAAAAAATTGTACTATTTAGAAGGAACCAATTTAATTCAATTAGATAAAAATTGTAATTTAAAATTTGATAACTATATATTAAAAACTCTCTCTAACACTAACATGTATTATAAAAATATAGTCATCCCTCAAATGAGATTACCTTAGCAAATTAATTTTAATAATCAAACTAAATCTTTAAATTTACATCCCTTAGATCTTCAAATTGGTAATGTACTCCAAGAAGTAAATTATCAAAAAGAAATTTTATCTCAAATGTCAGATCCCATAAATTTTAAACGCATAGACGTTTACAGTAACTTTGTTATGTACATATTTGATATTTAAATGTTTTAAAAGGGAAAAAAGATAGAATCAACCCCTTAGACAAATTTTGGACATTCCCCCAAAATTTTCAATCTCAGGTGGGAGGAATTATATCAGTATAGAATGCTGACTCTGCTAATACTTAGATTCACTGACAAACACATACATTCATAGTATAATCTTGACGTCATAGCCTTTAGTCTATATAAGACCGGCCACACCCTGGCTCGTCGCACTTCATATTATTATTTTGCCATTGTATAATCTTATACTCTTAGAGTCAGTTAGTTGTTGTCTCCAACACTGACCCCCAAATTTATGAGGCAGTTTTTGTAGTTTTTATATTTGAATTGTATGTTTATTAAAAATAAACTTTTTAAAAAGATACTCCAGCAGTTGATTAACTTAATTAGCGACTTAAAAAAAAATATTTTTCAAAAAATTTAGGGTAAAAAAACTTAAGGGTTAAATTTTTTATATTTTTTTACATCATGAGGGGTATCATATTAAAGGGTACGTCGAGCTGATTACAAAAATATATAATTATTTGGTGATAACTTTGATAGGGCAGCGTGGACACGTTTGAAGTGGGTCTGAAACGTGCGTAATAATCACTTTTAAAGTAATAAAAAAGATTAACTTCAACAAAACTTAAATAAAAGTAAACAAAGCATCTTAGAATGACTCGCAATACAGCTGGGAGTTTAAAAGCAGTGCTGCCAACCTGATTTCAACAAATGCACTACGTTTGCTACTCATTTTCTACTATTTACAAAATATATAGGTTGGCGAACGAGGATTATAATCCCGTTTTCACATTATTTCCCGGTTTTTACATTATTTCCCTGTTTTTAAGAACGGGGATGAAAAGACCCACATTATTACCTATAAACTAGTCCTAAAAAGTTACTTCTCGTCCCTACTGGAGATAAAACCTATTATTATCCAATTTATTCAATTTTTCCCCGTTTTTAAATCTATCCATATTGTTTTGATTCTTTACATGTATTAAAGTTCCAATTTAGCAAAATTTAATGAGCGCCAGTGGCGTACATAACGGGGGGCACTTTTGGCGAGGGGGGCATCAAAACTCTCCCCGGCTCCTCCACGTTTTATTTTTTTTTTATTTTTTTTTTATCAGGGTGACCCGCGATAAAATTTCATAACGGAAATTGCGGCTTATATGGGTCAAATACAACAAAAAATATAGTTTTCAAGATATCAAGTTATATCATTTTTTCAAGTTTTTTACGAAAATTTGCAGAAAATCCTACCATTCCAAAAACTAAATGAGATAGAGACATAAGACAAAGGAACAATTTTAAAGAGCACAATAAAACTTAAAGAATCACTAATTTATTTTTAATTTATCAACTCCTAAGCATCTTTTAAGTTGCTTAAGTTACTTACGTTACTTTTCTTAAGCTTTCAATGGTATAAATTAACTTATGATCAACGGACTAGTTTTAGAATTATGGTGGGTCGAATGTTTCCAAACGTGAAATTTTTAGGGCAAGATCACAACCAACTCTTGTAAAAATGCAAAAAAAGTTTCCCCGAACGAAACCACAATGCTTGGGGTACTAATAGGAAATTTGACTCTGAACAAAATAGAACCTGTATAAACATGGATCCGTAACAGCTTCATTTTTGAGATATTTAAAAAAATNATAAGATCATCAGCAAAAGATGATAGTGGAAAATTAAGATATGATATAGCTTTTAAAACTATAGATATATTACATGATAAGATCAAAAACCAATTGATACAATTAAATCCTATGCTTAAAATTTCTTCAGAAGAAGGATCACTAATTAGATCGAAACGAGGTCTTATTGATGGTTTAGGGACATTTATAAAAACTATTACAGGAAACCTAGACTACAGTGATGCATTAAAATATGATAAAATAATAGAGAGTCTAAAACTAAATCAAAATACTTTAAAGGCAGTAATATCTTCACATATATCATTATTTCAAAACTCAACTAATGAGATTACTAAAAACATACAGACTTTAGCAAAAAACCAAAGACTTATTGAATTAGCTTTAAATAAAGTCTTATTAATAAATCGAACGGTATCTATCGATGCCCCATTCTATTTTCAAATTATAATTCACCAAATAAAAGATAACTTTCAACTATTATATGATACTTTAGAGGAATTTCATGTGGCTATAACATTCGCCAAATCTAATACTTTTCATAATTCAATTGTCGATCCAAAAGACTTATTAGATTCTCTTAAACAAGCAGAATCTACTCTAGGATCATATAAATTCTCATTAAGACCGAATTTAGAAAACTTATTATTTATAGAGGAACACATTAATATTAAGAGTTTTATTAAAGAAAAAAACTTAGTATTTATATTAGAAATCCCACTAGTGGATATTCAAAGCTTTGATTACTATCGTTTAATACCTATTCCTGTTTATCATAATGTAAGTAAAAACTATGTAACAATTTTACCACAGAGTGATTATCTATTGTTGAATGATAAATTTCATACTTTTTCTAATTCTAGATGTAAAACTGTACATGAAAAACTATATATCTGTAAAGACTTAGTAGTTCATCCTATCACTAAAGATTGTTGTGAAACAAATTTATTATTACATCTAAATTCAAACAATGTATGTAAAATTAATCAAGTCAATTTAAATGATGTATATGTAAACAAAATTGATATAAACAAATGGATTATATCTAGCTCAAGAATATTAGTTACAGAGAGTTGTGATGATAATAAAAAATTGTACTATTTAGAAGGAACCAATTTAATTCAATTAGATAAAAATTGTAATTTAAAATGTGATAAATATGTATTAAAAACTCTCTCTAACACTAACATGTATTATAAAAGTATAGTCATCCCTCAAATGAGATTACCTGAGCAAATTAATTTTAATAATCAAACTAAATCTTTAAATTTACATCCCTTAGATCTTCAAATTGGTAATGTACTCCAAGAAGTAAATTATCAAAAGGAAATTTTATCTCAAATGTCAGATCCTATAAATTTTAAACGCATAGACGTTTACAGTAACTTTTTTATCGTTAGCTTAACCCTTACCTTTGTTATATATTTGATATTTAAATGTTTTAAAAGGGAGAAAAGATAGAATCAACCCTTTGGACAAATTTTGGACATTCCCCCAAAATTTTCAATCTCAGGTGGGAGGAATTATATCAGTATAGAATGCTGACTCTGCTAATACTTAGATTCACTGACAAACACATACATTCATAGTATAATCTTGACGTCATAGCCTTTAGTCTATATAAGACCGGCCACACCCTGGCTCGTCGCACTTCATATTATTATTTTGCCATTGTATAATCTTATACTCTTAGAGTCAGTTAGTTGTTGTCTCCAACACTGACCCCCAAATTTATGAGGCAGTTTTTGTAGTTTTTATATTTGAATTGTATGTTTATTAAAAATAAACTTTTTAAAAAGATACTCCAGCAGTTGATTAACTTAATT
>KZ653329.1:14275-35006 GCA_001010745.2 Gerris buenoi
AAAAATCACGCCAACGTTGGTGTCAAGCCAAAAAGAGAGAGGGGAATTTTTTATGGTGGAAAAAACTTTAAAGGGGGGGGGGCATAAAATATAGGGGGCATCACTAGGTTTGTTTGCCCCGCCAAGATAAAATACTTGTGTACGCCACTGATGAGCGCAGACGATTAAAATTAATTTGGGGCTATCTACGGGCTACTTTCGATACACCATTTAAATTTCATAAAAATCAGATAACTAATTTTGAAATATAGGTGAAAATAAATATATGTTTTGGGCGCATGTGGAAGAGAAACAAATGAGCGCTGAAGGTTGAAACTTATATGGGACTAGCAATGAGCTAATTATCCCCCATACAATTTTATACAAATATTTTTTAAAGAAGTTAATTTTATTATAATAGTCACCTACATGATATAAACTGAAGATTTGTTTGTATTAAAAATTTCGTTTCATACACCAGGCACCCAAGAGGTTACAAATTTTTAAAATGTGACTCGAGAATAGTGGGATTATTGATGATTTTTGTAAAGAGAGTTATTCTTTATAAATCATTATTTATTGGACACTTAAATTTGCTTTCTTTAAGAACATGCATGCAGGGTATAACAATGGGATCTGCTCGTAAAAGCAGATAATAACCACAGCTGATGTAGAAAACAATAGCTCATTTATAACTTTAATTTGGTTGGAAAGGGGGGGGGGGATTTTGGACTTTCGTTTTTCAATTTTTTTCAATTCAACAACATTCACAACACCAAAAAGGCATTCACAAACAACAGCTTAGCTTACATTAACAACGAAGCAAATATTAATGAGTGAATGCTTAAAAGAAGTAAGTTTCCGTGACCTTGAAGGTTGGTGTACAGAACAGTATAGGGGTAATGGTTAACAGTTTTGATAAGAGATGTGGCTGGTGGGCGACTTTCCGAGTTGTGCGTGAATCGACCTTTATTCAGCTTTTACGAGCAGATCCCATTGTTATACCCTGCACTTATTTGTAGATATTTATAATCACTTACATATTTGGATCTTTTCAGTAGTTTATTTTTTATCACCTAAAGGACGACATCATCACGTCATAAACATTTTATTGTGTTTACTTACATTTATCCATATCAACTTTGGCAAAATAAGTATTCTTCTCACCATGCAAGAGGAACTAACAAAGTCGAAATTCTTAGGATAAATCAAAGTAAGCAGGTAAATAACTCAAAAATTTGTTCAGAATAACTAAGAATTGTTGATGTAAAGTTGATAATACTAGGAATTATATCTTCTCTTCATGTGGTTACAATGAAGACTACAATAGGCAGAAAAAGTATCGTCTACAAATCGAAAAAGATGGAATAGGTAAAAAATATATAATATATATTTTACGCTTGGAGAAATATATAAGCAAGCTCTATTCGATTATAATTGAGCTGAGCGAAGCGAAGCTCTTATACTACACTTCGCATTTTTTATGATTAATACTCCTCCTGAACGGCTGAACCGATCTGCACAAAATTTGGCATGGTCATAGTGACTAACCACAGGAAGGTATAAATCTGAAATGGTCCAAATCGGTACACAGGGGTACGGGGTACGGAGTACAAAAGTTTTCTCCTGAACAGCTGAGCCGATCCGCACAAAATTCGGCACGATCATAGTGACCAACCACAGGAAGGTATAAATCTGAAATGGTCCAAATTGGTACACAGGGGTACGAGGTACGGGGTACAAAAGTATCCTCCTGAATGGCTGAACCGATCCGCACGAAATTCGGCACGGTTAATGTGACCAACCACAGGAAGGTATAAATCTGAAATGGTCCAAATTGGTACACAGGGGTACGAGGTACGGGGTACAAAAGTATCCTCCTGAATGGCTGAACCGATCCGCACGAAATTCGGCACGGTTAATGTGACCAACCACAGGAATTTATAAATCTGAATTGGTCCAAATTGGTACACACGGGGGTACGGGGTATTAAGTAAAAAAGTTTTCTCCTGACTCCTGAACGGCTGAACCAATCCGCACGAAATTCATGGTCATAGTGACCAACCCAAAGCAAGATATAAATCTGAAATGGTCCAAGTTGGTACACGGGGATACGGGGTACAAAAGTTAAAATGGTATATGCCCTTCAAGATGCATTTCGTTGGAAAGCTCTTTAAGAGTACAGTTATTGTTGTATGTTAACTTTTGTCATATTTTCATTAATGAGGGATCATTCTATTGGTAAAATAGGAAAAAATGAAAAAATAAATAAATATGATTAAAATGCACGCTCAGCTCAATATTGCAAGCATTGCACACCTAGTTTTTAATAAAAATTATTAGGGCACATTCAGACAGTATTTTAGCAATCTTCTATATTTATGGGCTTAAAATGTACCTACATCAGTATTAAAACGTAACATTTAGCCTTCGCCAATTACTATAAATTTTACATGCAGCTATGTTGAAATGGCAATGGTTTGCGAGGTATCGACTTGTGGATCGATGTATGACTGGTAGGGACAGGTAGGGTCGACCCTAAGGGCACACACCCGGCCCCCTCCACCCTACAGACCTGGACCAGCCCTCTTACTTCAGTGCTGTGCGGTTATCTCTATACTTTTCCCTATCTATACTGAGCAATTTTTTCACTTACAAAGTACACATTCTTCTTTTTACTAATCCTTAGTTACTTACATATAATACTCGTAGACATTTGCATTTATTTCTACACAAGCTTATTGTTTAAAAGATAAAGAAAATTAATGTAATAAAATTTATCGAGAAAACTACTACCTACCGTTATCGATTTTTCAGTAAATAAAACTTACACTAATGACATCGGTTTTATCCATCAAATAAATAAATACATAGTAACGCCCAATATTGAATAAACAGGTCAGTTTCAAAACTAAAACAAAACTGTTAATAACTTGCAACCAGTTCATTAAACAGACTGGATAAATTTATTTTTTCTCATATCTGTGTTATGGTCATGTTTATATCATTATAAATATTTTACAGATATTCGTAGCATCTTCATCATTTAAAAGCACATATCCTATTAATTCATATATTGAATCGCATCCCTTTTTAATTTTTTTTAATGTATTTATTTATTTACTTTTTTACTGTACACATTAATTTTTCATTATATATTTATTTTAACATTCATTTAATAAATATTATTATGATTATTTTTATTTTATTTTATACATATATTAAATTATTATTAATAAAATATAGTTATATTTCATTGATGACTGCAGCACTGATGCAAATAAAGAAAATAAAAATATCTTTTGTTTTAATTCCATGATTTTGTTTTTCTTTATTCATGTGGACTTACGTTATTTATAATCCTAAATGTCTGTAGCTTAATCATATGTAATATATTTTATACCCCCCTATTAATTTCTCTATGCGAAGCTGGATTCATATGTACAATTGTAAAAATTGTTAAATTTATTATGAATGCACTTTTTTATTACATTTTATTTATTCGAATGCACTTCGACGTCACTTGTATTTTATTTTTGTCACATATTTTATCATTTTAAATACCTATAATATAAATATGTATTAAAAAATAAGTGATAAGTCATGCAGTAGGTTTTAGTTAAATGTTGCATGAAATAATAAACAAATTATCAACATATTTGAATGTTGAATGTTAGGATGATGTAAGATACCGGCAAGCAATTGATACAGGCTCCTAATCTAAGTTAAAAATGAATATAATGCAACTCTGTTTAAGGGTTTTTTAAACTAATCTGGGTAAAATTATTACTAATTAAAATATAAAATGCTGCCATTATTGAGGGTTTTAATTTTTTCTACAAATAAATTGAATGCTATCCCTTCATTCCTAGAAGTAGTCTACCAGATAATAACATCAGTTGAATTCCATCAACAGTAAATTAAATTAGGATTTAGATAGTGGAAAGACTAGATTTAATCAAATAATTCAACTGACACGGCGAATTACATCGACCTCTAGTTTATTTTATGTTGTAAAACATCCTTTTTTTACCCTTAAAGAATAAACTACATAACACTTTTCATCTTATTCTTTAATATTTTATAAACAAAGCTTAGAAAAAGTTGGAAGGGGTTGATTTATATATGACATATGTGTATTCGCTCCATGAATAGTTGTGCATGTTACTTAAATAAATGAATCAGGCATGCCTGGCTTGTCTGATATTTATGTGTAAATATTGTGCATAATTAATATTATTTGCTCTCCCTCCCCTCTCGTTTCTTTTAGTTCATATAATTTTGAAAAAAAGGTGGAACGACAGAAGATAATGAAAGTGGTATAATAACACAAAGAATAATCAATACAACAATTTTCAATCTTATGGCTTCTCATAAGTAATATGGAGAAACATAAAAGTAAGTTCAAATCGAATATAATTTTTATTGCTCGATATTTCCTACATTCTATACCAAATGTTAAATCACTTTCTATTATTGAGAAGGGGAGGGGGGGATTTTCCTTAGTTTCCCATATGGTGGCTCATAAGTCAAGATTTATTTCAGAAAAAAAAGTTAGATATCTTATTTATTTTAAATGAATAATGTACTTTCTTGACATATTTAACAAAATTACATTATAAGTTTTCAAAATGTGCGGCTTATTTCAAGCTGCCTGGTAATTTAATGATACCGGCTATGGACTTCATATTTTAAAGCATACTTTAAACTCTTAAATTTGCCTAATCTGAGATGTGATTTTCTGAAATAAATGGAACACAATGTATAAAAAGTAAGCTTGAGTGCTTTAGTGTTTTTTGTTTTATTACTTAAAAACGTCGCTGTTACAGTTTCAGTATATTTATAAATGTTACTCTTCATAATTTTAAATTTAAGAACTTTGAACGTATATGGACTAATCCATGTTTACACCAGTATGATAAGGAAAGTGTTCTGTAAAGCTATAGTTTCTCAAGTTTCAGTTAAATTTTTGTTCCTTTAGGGAAATACTTTTATGTATATAAACGATTCAGGCGTTTTTATTTTTATTTATTTTTTTCCATAAATAGTTTGGCTGCTACTTTCAATAATTTTTATTTTTAGCTGATTTTTAGGCTAGACCAAAAAAATATTTGCATATTTGCAACAAATTGCGTCATTATTTTATTACATTAATTTTGAGTAAATAAGTTTTGAAAAAAAAATTAATTAAACAATATAAGGAGAGGGGGTAAAAGAAACATTAAAACGAATAATATTCGTGTAAAAATATGTTCAACACTATCCATCAAGAATTATGAACTTTAAAAATAAGGTATTTTGAAGAATAATTAAATTATAACCTACCAGGAGCTTTGAAAAAATTCTGAATTAATTTTTCGGTTTATCTTCCACAAGTTGGGCTAACCTGGAGATCATTGTGTAAATAAACGAATTAAAACAATTTTTATTTATTTATTTATTTTTACTATGTTGATCCCTTTTTTATACTGAATGTGGTTCATAGATGAGTTAAATAAGGAATAAATTTTAGAAAATACACCTCCTTCAAAACACCCTTTGCTATATTTCGACCCTCACTTGGTTCATCCTAAAACCTTATGAGATTAGTAACCAATATTCCTCAAGTCAGTGGCGGCTCTGGGAAAATGTAACTTAATAATATTGCTTTGAACACTTTTTTGTTTAATTTGCCGTTTGTGTCTACTATGATGCTGTTGACGTAAAAACGAGACATCAAATTTTGTTTAAACTTTATTTACGAAACTTTTTAAATTTCAAATAAAAATCCCAAAGATGAACCCTCTAGAAAATTAGCCTTAAATACTCTTAAAACGCACTATTTTGCGCCTAGATTATAAATTTCCTCCAGAACCCCCTTTTGGTAGGGGTATTCCAATTCCATACCCCCAAACCCCCCGCGGTGTGGGAGGCTCGCCCCCACACTTCCAATCGCCGCCACTGCTTCAAGCCTTATGAGATTATGAACTAATATTTCTCTAGCCTTAAGAGATTACGAACAAACTAATTTTTATAGAATTTATATAAATTCTCTTGTCTCAATGATAAACTTTTTGGTAAGTTGTTATCCCAATTAGGTTTTTGTCTATACTTAAAATTTTACATTTTAAAAACTTATTCTGTTAAACTCTATAAATAACCATATAAGAAAATAACAATGATAACAACAAAATTAACATAATAATAACTAACAACAGCTAAAATTAAAAATAAACTAATCCTTAGGCAGTTTATTTTATAACAGCATTTGTTGTTTTTTTCTCATTGGTCATCCTTTAACAGACACTTGATTGGAACGTAAAATTTTAAGTATTGACAAAAACCTAATTGTGATAAAAAAGTTACCAAGATATCATTGTGGTAAGAGATTTTTATAAATCGCCAATGCTGAAAATTTAGTAAAATTAGTTCATGATCTCATAAGGCTTGAGGGTAACCCAAGAGAGGGTCGAAATATAGACAAGGATGGTTTGAAGAAGGTGTTCATTTAATTTATCCCTTATGTTCCCTTAAATGAACTTTTAAAAAAAAATCTATTTTGGATTATATTAAATTATCATTATCGCGTATCATGTTTCTCCTGTAGAAATCTTGTAACCTGAGTTTAACACATTTGCTGACTGCCTATAAAGCTGACAACAGACAGATGATGTAATTATCAGTACTAGCCGATAAATCAATAAAATTCCGATAAATATTGGTAGTAAAATTAAAACAATTGTACATAAACAAGACCAGTGGTGACAGGTAAGTGAGGTTATTTTTATTTAAATAATTTAATTTTATACGAACAAGATTTTCCTGTAGGGTAGAGCAAGATCGGTTGGAATTTTTTTCTCTTGACCTTGGGGTTGGGCTCGCAGGCTTCTTCGACCAAGACTTAGCTGTAGAGTAGAACAACCTTAAATTTAAAAACAAAATTATTTTAGATTTATAAAAATATAATATAATATAGTATTTAGGTAAGTATTCTCAGCGAAAACCTAATTGTGAAAAAAGGGCCAAGTTCCAGTACCCCATCCAAAAAAGTCAGCCTATCAAAGCAGTGAAATCCTACAAAGTGGCCAAGTCAGTACATTATTTAGATCATAACTTTACTTCTACTTTCATGAGCAAGAGTACTATTTTATTGTTATTGCTTAACACTTGGATCCACTCTAAATGATGATAAGCTGACTTTTTTTTGGGAGGGGGTTTGGAACTTTTTCTTTTTTCCTCTTAGTACTCAACTACTTATTGCTCATGTAAGTCTTATGTGACTGCACATGATACTGATGTTAACCTCATTCAGAAAGTGGCAGAAAAAATCCAACCGTGAAAGAAGAAAAAACACGAAAAAAAATCCAACCGTGAAGAAGGGCCAAGTTCCAGACCCCCACCCAAAAAAGTCAGCCTATCAGAGTAGTGACATTTATATTGTGGCCATGTCTGCACTTTCTTTAGTCGATAACCTCACTTCACTCCTACTTTCATGAGCAAGTCTACTATTTTATTATTATTGCTTAACACTTGGCCAGTTTCTGAATTATGATAGCCTGCCTTTTTTGGGAGGGGGTCTGAAACTAACTTTTTCGTTTCTTCTGAGTTTTCTTCTTCTTATTTACCCACAACTGATTACCGTTGTTCTCTAGATGCTGTCACTTTGATGCTCATGATACAAGATGTTTTTTGCCTCATTCAGCAACTTGCCAAAAGGCATAAAAAAATTAATCTTGCAAGACGGAAGGAAAGAGTAGAGTGAACTTGGCCACCATGTAGGTAGATATCACTGCTTTGATAGGCTGACTTTCTTGGGTGGAAGCTCTGAAACTTGGCCCTTTTCACAGTTAGGTTTTAGCTGAAGATATCATTCCTTTTTGCATTGTTGGTGTCGACTTGATTTTTACTTTCTCATATAAAGAGAAAGTATTGTGATAGCGCGAAAATTCGATTTTGAGATTTTGATGGATTTACACGTTTTGAAGTCCTCTGAGTCCAAAAAAGTGGTTTTTAAAAAATGTCTGTCCGTCGTCTGTCTGTCTGTCTGTCTGTCTGTGCAGACGCCTGGAGCCTAAACTACTGGGCCGATTTTGACGAAATTTGGCATACACGTTCAGAAAAATCATACCCCGAGGCGAAATCGAGAAATGAATTTTAACTCCAAATTTGAGGGCGCTACCCCCCAAAAACTCAAAAAAAACACGAAAAAAATTATTTCTCGAAAACGGTTCCGACGATTTTGATTAAAAAATTCTAAAATGTAGTCAATTTAAATACGAATCTAATGATGTAAGCCGTTTTCCAGGGAAAAATCTAGTTCCGGAGAAAATAGCTTAAAACGCGGACGGAGAGAGCCCGGGTTCGATTCCCCGCCCGGGAGAAGTTATTTTTATTGTATATTTTGATGAAATGCACAGTAATAAATAAATGTACATACAAAAACTAATAAATGGTAAACTCTGGGCTAAGGAATTATTAACTCGTATATGAGAAAGTTTGTCTGAGTTTTTTTATGATGCACTGTAGGGAGCAAGGCTACTGTATTTTCCCCAAATATACATGAAACCGAGAAAGAATATTCCGGTATAGAGTATTTTCCATGTGATATTTCACAGATCTACAAAAATTAACTTTTTTTTTTTTGGAAATGTATTATTATTATTCTAAAAATCATTATTATTCTACTTGTTTGATAAAAGTACATTTATCAAATATTTTAAAAATGAAGCAGACTTAAAGTTGTAATTGCGGCCTTTCAAATTATATGCACCACATTAACAAACTTCTTAAAAAATTACTCACGTGATACGGGATTCAGGAAAAAGTATAGTCTCATGTTCTAAGCAAATAAGCAGACAAATTTATAAAATAATTAATACTCGATTTAATAAAGAGCATTAGTATGAGATTTAAGCCAGCCAATCAGAAATAAAATTGGAAATTCAATATTTAAGTTTTTGGTAGTATTCATACTATGGAACGTTTAAATTTAAAAAAAAAAAAAATGGTTAATAATTGCGGACGCTATGAGAGATCAAAGACAAAAATTAAAAAATATTAATGTAATCTTGGTCTAACGTACAACTAAGATTAAGATGAAACCGATGGAGTTACAAAAAAAGTCATAGATTCAAACTTGTAGATATTTTGAAATCAGTATCTGTTTGTGTAATGGGTTTTCGATTCGTCTTAGCGTTGATTCTTAAAAAATCATTTAAGGTTGCGTCCATAATTTTTAATTTGTGAGGTAAAAAATCAAAACAAAATCAACTTTTTGTATTTTTTATAGAGTCTAGCTATTCTGAGTCACTTATAATTTTGATGGTGATTGAGTGAATGAGCCAGTAACAAAAGTCAGTGTCAAACTTTGAAACTCTCTCCTGTTGAAAAGGCTAAATATTAAGGGTTCAATTTTTTACAATGTCATAAGATACTACCGCTTAATCTATGTTTCAAATTTCAAAAGCCCAGCATTAGCAGAAGCAGAGATGTGAGGGTGAGAAAAACCGGGTGAATTGGTTCAAGTAAAGATGCACTTGCTTACGGGAACTTGCCCTTACACATTGCAGTTCGCACAGGTTCATTAAAAATAAATTTTAAAAATGTTTTTGTATAACATGCACTAAAAAGGAGATTTTTTTAACAGCCACAACGAGCGATGACAGTATAATATGCGTGTGGCACTAAAGATAAAAGCGTGGGGCGCTTTCTTTAATTAAAACCCCTAACGAACTCTTGCATTAAATCTACTTCGTTAACTCAATCCTATGACATACTTCTCTAAAACATGCCCGGAATTCAGATTTCTGGGAATGAAAAAAACTTTTTATAGCACTTTTTTTTGTAGCACTTCTCGCTTTTATCTTAAATGACATGCGCTCTTCTGTGGTCGCGTGTAGTACTGTTGCTGTTAAAAAATAGTTTCTCCTTTTTATTGCATATCTTGTAAAAGCTTGTTCAATTTTATCAAAACATTTAATATTAATATTGAATGTATTACATGGTTATCCTCTCTTTCCCATACCTATTTTTCTTGCCATTAGAAATTAACTTCAATCTTGTAAAAATCTTAAAAAGTTTAAAGAATTCTTAGCAATATTCAAGAAATATGTTTTGTCAATGTTTATTTTAAGGTATAGCCCTTCCCAAAATGTTAACTTACAAGTAAGAATGGTTCGAGCAAGGATTAATCGCCTTTTTTTAACTCCCCCTTCGATTTTTCCTTCTTAAGGGTCAAATTTAAATATATATATATATATATATTAGTATAAATGGTTCTAAAGATATAGTAACTTCAAAAATTCCACGAAGTGGCCATCTCGAACCATAAACATTTCAAGAAAATGGCCACCATCTAAAATTTAAAGGGTAGATCTAAAAATTCGTTTTTAGCTGTTCTACTCAGTGCCGGATCTATATAGTACTTTTGAGGCGCTATAGGTCAAACTTTACTAGCGGCCCCCCTCCACATTGTTTTTTCATCCTAGTTTTTATGAGCCATAGAAGTTCTATTTTTTTTTTTTTTCTAAAAAACCGTAATAGTCCAGTCAATATAGGTTTTTTCTTTGGAATAATTTTAAGCCACGATTTTTTTTTCACAGAGAGCTTTGTTATGTCATTGCAAATAATACCTGATAAGTCCCCAACTTTTTTATGTACGCTTCCCTCTTTTATTGGGGGGAGGAGGGGGGTAAAATTTGAAGGACTTTAACTCAGCTACAAAAATTAATTTTCGATTTTTTCCCCCTGGGACCTCCCTAAAAGTTGCCAATTGGCTAAAAAATAATATTGATAAAGTTTTATCTCAAACTGATAACGTTAACTGTGCCTAATGTAGGTTGAAATGGTAAACATGAAAAATGGTAAATATCACAAAANCGACCTATAGTTTGGAAGATATAAGGGGTTTTATGTATAAAGAAAATCAAATATTTTAATGTACACCTCCTAGGGTTATCACTAGAAATTAATTTTCGATTTTTTCTCCAGGGACCTTCCTAAAAGTTTCCAATTGGCTAAAACAGTTCTTGTCATTACATTAAAATGTTTGTGTTTTTTATACATAAAACCCCTTATATCTTCCAAACTATAGGTCGCATCGACTTGATTCTTGTTTTAATCGATTCAGCGTAAAAAAGTGCATAGAACATGATACCCCACTTGCTTAGCTAAAGTCCTTTAAATTTTACCCCCCTTCTTCCCCCCTCTAAAAAAGAGGGAAGCGTACATAAAAAAGTTGGGGACTTTACATATATTATTTGTAATGACATAACAAAGCTCTCTGTGAAAAAAAATCGTGGCTTAAAATTATTCCGAAGGAACACCCTTTTTTTGCCTAATTTTACTGGACTATAATGGTAAGTTAATATTCGAGGCCTAACTTAAATAATTTCAAAAAAGTATATTAACTATACTATATTGGAAGAGTTTTTTTAACTCCTGAAATTCTTTTTAATTTGGTTTTATGCACTATGTACTGCATACTAAGTGGTTAGGTTTTAATAACTAGGCCGATAAAACTCACACTTTTTATTGAATTTTATTTATTCGTTGAACCTTTTTTAAAAACTTATAAACATAAAATACAGCGTGCAAAAGAGTATTGACTAACATCAATTTATTCTTTTGCTGCATGTAAAAAATATGTGGCCGGCTAAGTTCGTCTGCGAGACATCAGCTTGTCAGCTTGGTATTTGAAAAACAAAAACAACAAAAAAACCGATGGAGAGCGGTCATGTCCACGTGGGTTAACAATGTGATTTTCATGATCCTGAGTACAAAATTAGTTAGTTGACCAAAAATCAAGTTGATATTAGCTTGTCACTTGGCTTGTGGCTTGGGGTGATAATTTTTACTTGGAGTAATAATTGAATAACCAACTTATCAAGTGACAAGCTAAAATCAATTTGATATTTAGTCTTCTAACTAACTTAGGACTTAGGGCACAGGATCATACTCAAATTCAAGAAATACTCCTCAGTGTGTCTAACTGCCAAAGGCGCTGTTTGGCAAGCCATATCAATGCATTGCCCGCATATCTGCCCCTCCCCTAAGCCCCCGACCCTTGGCCGTGGCCTAATAGGTCTTGGGGTAAATCCGCCACTGGTTATAGTGCATTGAATTCGTGATTCTAGGTTATCGGTTCTCGAGATTTAAATGGTAGTAGCATATAAATGGGCACCATCTTAAAAATGAGTGTGTATGAGGGTATCAAAACCATGCCAATATAATGACAAAGAGGATGACTAAAGTGTGTGCCAATAGTTGTTAAGATATCTCAAAAAATGCTAATATTGAGCATACATTAACAGACCCACGTTAATTTTGAAACATTGGTCTTCCAAACCAATGTTTTTTAAAATGGTTAAACTCCTTTGGTAACTGCCAAATTTTGTGAAATTTAAGATGCACATTTCACAACAAGTCTCGGGAAATCAGATACTTCAAACGGATCAACGTCGGAAAAGTAATTTGTAACTTGTACGACTCAAACTCAATTTTATTTTTTGTCATTTATATTGTATATTAATCCTAATTATTAATTGTAATTTTGTAGCTCTCCAGTAAAATTGCATAACATGCAATTACGTCGTTATTCTATTGTGTGATTTAATATATAGAAACCGTGCTTTGCTACGGATTTTGTTATTTATTATGTACTTTCTTAATTTGATTGGTTTATAAATTACTGCCAAAGAACATTAAGATAATTTTACTAAGTTAGAATATCTTGTTGCCCTTAAACGACCTAACTTCAGAAGATCAATAGACTTAAAGAAGATCAATCTAGACCTTTCTTTCTTTACTTTTCCCTATATTCAGAAAATATCAGAGAATCCCTTCTTGGCAGACAAAAACATTATTTTAGATAATATCATACCAAACATAGCCATTGATTCAAAGCCAATATACATCTAATTATGTACTATTATTATGTAGGCATTACAATTAAATTTCCCTAATAGTTTAGTTTCCAAAGCTTTCGTCGAAAAGAATCAGGATTACATTATCATTCCTACTGCCTACCATTATTAAGAATAACATACCTTACGGATCGCAGTGTGGATGTTACTTATTACATGGATCGAGAAGAAATTTAGTTTTACAATGATCTAAATTGTTTTACATAAACAAATAATTAGAAATCTGAATATTCTTAATCTATACCTAAAGAGCTTGTCATCAAATTAGTTCAGATTTACTTTGAAATATGATTAATAAGTACAACAAATATTTTTTTTTTTATTTCTTACAGATAATATATAATATGCAGTTGGTATATAGGGGTAATTTGAAGAATTTGTCAAATAAAATTAATAATCAAATGTTTTAATTTTATGTTTTCCACTTTAAGCCTGACTAGCCTATCACTGGCCATCGTATTTTCTGTTTTTCAAATTTTACCACCAAAATTGATACGGAAATTTATTGATTTATTATCTAATATAAACGATTATTTTATTGCCATCAGAAATACTTAATCTGTGGAAGTTTTGATTTCTAAAGTAGACGGGAAGTGGGTCAAATTTACAAGATTTGTATCGGACAAATGATTTTAAAACAACTGAATAAATGTTTTTATGTAATAATCATCAATAACCACGGTTTTTATGATTTTTTTCTAAAGCGTGTTATTAAAATAATACAACTTTTAAAAATATTTTGTTCTGCCAGTTTTACATCTATGAAGAAGTTAAAAAAGTTAAGTACATTATTGGTTTTCATAACGTATGAAATTTAAAAAATAACAAAAAGTTTTTAAATCTGAGCAATATACAGACTAAACTTTCATTATATTTTTTTCTAACTTAAGCTTCATAAATATGGTTTTAATATAAGTCAAACAGGGATAGTAAAATAATTACTATCTGCTTCAGTACATCCTGGATATATTAGGACCTTCTCTTGGGTCATCTTCAAGCCTATAACATAATTTAATACAAGGTTTTATTATTCTGTCACAAAGCTGAACAAGGTACATCAACAAGGAACAACTAACATTTACAACATTATTAACATTTCTCTACCTCATACGGTTACTGATTAAAAAACAAAAAATCGGTCCGAGACAACTCAGACTAACTTTCTCATATAAAAATTCATAATTACTTAGCCCAATATTTTCCATTTATTAGTTTTCGTATGAACATTATTTATTATTGAACATTTCATCAAAATGTATCATAAAAATAACTTCTCCTGGGTGGGGAATCGAACCCGGGCCCTCTCCGTCCGCATTTTAAGCTATTTTCTCAAGAACTAGATTTTTCCCGGGAAAACGGCTTATATCATTAGATTCGTGTTTAAATGGACTACCGTCGGAACCGTTTTCGAGAAATCATTTTTTTCAGGTTTTTTCAGAATTTTTGGGAGGTAACGCCCCCAAATTTGAAGCTATAATTCATTTCCAGATTTTGCCTCGGGGTATTATTTTTCTGAACATGTATGCCAAATTTCGTCCTAATCAGCCCAGTTGTTTAGGCTCTAGGCGTCTGCACAGACGACAGACGACAGACAGACAGACATTTTTTAAAAACCACTTTTTTTGACTCAGGGGACCTCAAAACGTGTAAATCCATCAAATTTTCGCGCCATCGCACAATACTTTCTCATTATATAAGAAAGTAAAAAACAATTCCATGCAAAATTTTAAAAAACTTTACATCAGTTGATCTCATTACCTTTTTGGTAATTTGTCATTAAAATAATTAATTTGATAATATAGGAAAATTTTGGTTTAGAATTTGGATGGGTGAAAAAAAAAAATTNAAAATCTACACTTAAGTGATGAAATCATAGAATCGAGATATGGTATAAGTATAAGTACTGCCCTCCTCCAATGCTCAGCCGAGGATTCTGCTGGAGTGTTAGACCGGTGTTTCTGTTTTTTCAACAGTTCTAGGAGGTTGAAGGTAATAATGATACAAGAGCTTTTCATCAGAGAGTAAAGAAGCAGAGGAAAGGGTTTCAACCCCGCAACGTTTTATGCAGGGATAAAAATGGAAGTCTTATTTTATTGGTGATAAGGGAAGGATACTTGAGAGACGGGCAGAATATTTTCAAGAATTGCTTGAAGGTGAAGAGGAAGTAATTGATCAAGGGAATTGGGAAGATATAAGTGAGGGTGACCTGGATTAGAATGAAGTAGTAGATAAAGATCTTTGTACTCCACCAACGGAAGAAGAAGAAGAGGTGAGGATAGCAGTAGAGAGTTTAAACGCAAATAAAACCCCGGGAAAAGATAATATCCCAGCAGAATTATGGAAGAATGGAGAAGAGCGTTTAAATCATAGAGTAACTGCACTATTGCAAGACATATGGACCTTGGAAGTGACACCGGCAAGGTCATGCAAGGTCTGAGACAAGGAGATGTTGTTTCTACGACCCTTTTTAATCTGGCATTAGAAAAAGCAATGTGAAGGATTCTCTCGGGTGGTGCCATATACAACAAAATGACCCAGACCTTCGCTGATGATATAGACATCATAACTAGGAGGCGTGCAGATTTGGAAGAAAGTTACGTTTCGCTACGGGAAGCAACCAAAGAATTAGGACTTGTCGTTAACACCAAGAAGACAAAGTATATGTTTTCATCTAGAAGAAACAATGTCTGGGAGGATAAAGTGCGGATCGGAGGAGAAGAATTTGAATGAGTCAGAGATTTCAAGTATTTGAGATCCCGGATAACTGAGAGGAGCGCTGTCTCAGAAGAGAAAAACGCCAGGATCGCGCTGGAAATAGAAGCTATTTCGCCCTACAACCCATCTTCAGATCACGAAACGTAAGCCGTAGCTCAAAGCCCATGGTTTATAAAAGTTTAGTCCGACGTCCGACCCACGGTCACCTATGGGTCAGAGACTTGGACTCTAGTATGGACTAAAGAGGATAACCTCTGTGAATGGGAGCGAAAAATCTTAAGGAAGATATACGGCGCAGCATGCGAGAATGGTGCTTGGAGATTCCGCACTAATCAAGAAGTGATGGGTCTATACGATCAACCAGACATTGTTATTTCGACGAGTTCGATGGTTAGAACATGTAGTGCGCATGGAGGAAAGCAGAGTCCTAAGAGGACGATGGATGGAAGACCAGGAGTTGGTAGAAGAAGAGGCAGACCCAGAAGGAGAAGGAGATGGCCGGAGCACGTCGAAGACGACGTTGGGCGTTCGCTCCGGGAGGAGACGTTCGCAGGATAGCAAGGAGTGGCGAGGCTATGTTTTGGCAGTCAGGGCCCTTCACGGACCGTAGCGCCGAGGAGTTGTAGGAGGTTGAAGATCAATATTTAATTCTTCTGGTATCATATCTGCAGAAGCAAGAGCTCCTTCCAGATTGAATCAGCTGTTTCACGATGTCCTTTAATTGCATTTAAAACCCTCTTAATATGCTTATGGATATTACACTGAAGAATATCCAAACATTTTGATTGTAGTATATTGGCCACGGGTTCCAATATGGAATAATATTTTACTATTATTAGTGTAGCCAGTTGCCAAAAAAGGGTCAAATGGCAAAAAAACGAATCTGAGAACAAGATCAGAGGAAGTGTGGCTCAAAGTCCACAGCAAGAACAACACTTAAAATGTTCATTTTAAAAAAAAAAAAATTGCCAATTCGTGAATCATAAATTGGTGTCTTATCTCGGAACTTATTAGGCGTACAGAGTTGCCGTTGAATTTAAATGTTTGTAAATTTATTGAACTGTAGAAATAGTGAGATCAACTAACATCGAATGAAGCATAGTTTACGAGAAATACAACAAGACCTAAAAAAGTCAGAGTTTGTTAAAGAAAAAGGGATGTTTAGTCCAAGATACTTTTGGACAAAGGAATATCATAAGTCATAATTATAATATCAATCATAATTATAAGGGGAGTAACAGTCTGAAGAAGAACTTTCCCTACACCTTCTTTAGATTGTTACTCCTCACTATTTTTTATAAGGGGAGTAACAATTTAAAGAAGTGCCGCCTATTCTATTAGTTTAGTTTGTGGATATCCCGTCCAAACGTTAGGGGGGGCCCCCCCTGGCTACGCCCATGATTAATAATCTACCATTCTACCCATTAACCTATCCATGCTGGGTGACCACAGTCCATGGGTTCCAACCCTGAGATGTGCTAGATCAAGCGATACGCGATACATATAATTTAAATGAATTTAGCTTTGGCGATGTAAAAATATGGAAACAGGGCTGCTTCTACAAACACATTTTGAAATTATTCCTCCCTACTGATATCATAAACTTATTGCATGTCCACAAACATATTTTAAATCATTTGATATATTTATTGTTGATGTTGATATTAAATTTTTAGATATCTGTTTTAGTAAATAAATGTAAATATTTATATTTCTCACTTTTACTGTTATATTTATAAACCGTATTTCTCCAAAAAAAAAAAAAAATTGGGTACTCCTCGGAACTTTTCCTCACTTCAGGGGCCACTAAAGTGGCCTCTCCTGCTGCGAAGCAGAAGGAGGAATCAGCATTGGACGTGGTCAGTACTTGGATGGGTGACCGTTCTGAACTAAGTAATTCATTATCATTCTTAAAAAAAACCTTATTTTTTAATACCTATATATGTTATTTAATTATTTGAAGTTTGGCGGTATTTTGACAAATGTAAACAAACTTTGACGACATCAAAATTATCACACTAATAAAGTGTTATATTCGCTTATAACTTTTAAACTAACTAATGGAATTTCATCGTTTTTTTATATTTGTTCCTTATTTTTTCCGGTTCCAACGACATGATATATGTCAAAAATATATTTATACGTTCGGTATTATTAACCGTCAAACATCAAAAAATTCAAAAATTAATAACTTCAAAATGGTTTCCGGGTGGCACTGCTAAAGGTAAGGACTGATTTTTCTGCCAAGTTTCAACTCTCTAGGTTAAATACCTTGGGCTCTACGATGATAACACACACACATACTTATGTCATGCTGAAAACCACAAACCACTCAGGAGGTCTTAAAAACACCTAAAACGGATAATTCCGTTGAAATCTCTAAAAAAAAAATTTTTGGTGAAAACAATACTTTTTCTACTATAGGTAGTGAGGAAAAGTAAGAAAAAAAAATATATATAAAATTGTGTGACATAATGTTATACATACCTTGTATAATATTTTCTTTTTTTATAAATCCTGAGTTTTTTTTTAAATCACCCTACCTATGTCAATCAAAATGTAGATTAAACGAAATTACTCATAAAGTTGTAACATGTTGCTAGTACAAGTTCTATGCCGTAGCCCTTTTGTCAAAGCCGGAATCACTATTAAAGCCTCGGAAATAACTATTAAGCCTCGGGCAAAGGACGTGACACATGTGTCGTGATTAAAATCGAAATCACATCAATAGATTCAGGGAGGAGAGTCCATCTGTTCAAAGGTGAACTGAGAAACCCTTTTCATTAAAGAAATTACCAGGATATTATACACTTTACTTGTATAACATTTCATTGACAGAGCATTAGAAACTTTATTTATATGTGGTCATATGTGGGCTAACCTTCATCAACGTGTAAATCATTAGGGGTGGATGTGGATGTACTCATTAAGGTATAATTACTCAAGGGTTTGATCACTTTGATTTTAGATAGTGCTTATTGAAATACTCATGTATATTGTACATGCCATATGCTATTGTATCGTTTAACATGCAACTTAAACATAAAAGATTTAATTCCCACTTCCTCTCTGTAGCATTTATTAAATAGTTTAGTAATGAGGTAATTTATGTTATAATAATAATTATTTTTGTATTTAATGTGTTCCTGTATCATTTTATAAAGTTTTTAGTTCTCCCCACCAGTACAACCCCTTTAATCCAACATTTTCCATGTGATATGAGCGTAAGTGGATATTTTTCGTGAATTGATAAAAAAAATATAAAATATATTAAAAAAAAAAATAGAATTTCAATTCAATTTCCTATTTCTTGTTGTCCGATTCAGTGTCCGTGGTTATGATAAAATGAATAGAGAGTAATATCCACTTTTAAAAAAATATGTCCTTTGAAATGACACATTATGTACTTCTAGAATGATAATGATTGAATGAATGAATATATCGTCTGCCTGAAACTAAAAGTCAATAAAATACACACTTTTTTAAAATAAGATAGTAGTCTTCAATTCTTTATAGAATTAATTTAATTTAATTGTAAAACTTACCGAGTGATTGAAAGGATTCCAGCATAGTTTCACAAAAGAAAACATAGTTTCATAAAACTCACTGTTTTGTTTCTATCAATATCATGTGAAATTTGTGAGATTGTGACTTACAATTTTAAAGACTAGATATTAAGGGTTCGAGTTTTCTAATTATACGTCTTACTTACTCCTGTCCTCGTCTACCAATGGGTGTAGAAGATGTATAGAAATATTTCTAGAATGTCCTACCTCTGGCCTTGGCAGGAGCCTGGGACCATGATACTCACCGCACTTCAATCAGAGTTTTGACATTGTCCGTCCACTTTGACCTAGTGCTGCCCCCTACACCGTTTTCCCTGGAATCTGGCCTTATAAGATTGTCAGGTAGTTTCTTGTAAATCTCTGTATTTCAACAACTTATCCTGGCTCTTTGAAATGATAAATATTAAGAAATATGTTTTATATTTTCAACTCTTACTTATTTATTATTATCAGTTCAGAAATCAAACGACATCAGTTTCAAATGGAAATTAAATAATAAATGTAGTTATTAGTTATTGTTATTTAATTGTGTGTTTTAATCTTAAAAGAGTAATATTAAAGAAAATGTAATATTTAAAACAGAATGGTTCTCAAAAATTGAACGACAGACAGACAAGGAACCAAAAAAATTCCCTGATGTCTTAGACGGAATTCTATCTTAAAATTTTTAATATATGAGACATCAAAAAATTTCGTTCTCCAGAATGATCGCATAGCTTTCGTTACCTACACTATCTAGGAGGCAGTGCCGGATTTCCCACTAGGCACTATAGCCACGTGCCTAGGAGCGGCAGAGGCCGCGGGGCTTATCGCTAAGATAGCTGTTGTCGACCTTATAGACGAGTTTTCAGCAATATATGCAAGAAAAAAACCAATATAAATTAAATTTAAGTATATTGACAAGTGTGCAATGTGTTAATTTGTTTATTTTTTATTTAAGTACCTATGGATATTTTTATTAGTGTAATAAATAGCTATTACAGTACATTCTTTTCTGTAACAATCTTTTGTTCTGATGTCATAAAACAATTTAAAGCCAAGTAACTATGTGACCAGAAATCCACAATTTTTTTTCTCAAAAGATTTGAATAGGTTACCTACCGTAAAATTAATAAAATTAAAAACTGTAACCGAACTACATATTTGTATTTTCGTCAACCTAACCACCAACAATACAAATCATGTTATGAGCGAAATATTATTAAGAATACATTTTCAAGTTTTTTTGGCAACTTTTTCACAGGGACTGTCCATGAAGGAAGAGTAAGTAGGTAATTTTTCAAGGGGGGGGGGGGTAAAAATAGAGCCTAGGGGCGGCAAATTGTTAAATCCGGCCCTGCTGGGAGGGTACTTTTTAGTATATACAAAAAAAGTCTCTTGGCAATTCAATAAATCGAAACCAGTTCCACTTCGCTATTTAAAAGTTTGTTTTAGGTATAACCTTTTGTCCGTTTATAATAATGAAGTGAGACAAACGCCTACGAACTAATTTTAATCTTCCAAACGCAATGAAACTACTCCAAAGCATTATATAATTCTGCTCTTTTTTTAATAATTCTCTAGGGGGGG
>KZ653329.1:44526-61581 GCA_001010745.2 Gerris buenoi
ATTGGGGTAGGGAATGGCGGGGGGTCCGGGGGTCCTCCCCCGGAAAAATTTTAAAATATGGCCTCTCAAAACAGCGCTTTTATGCATTTCTGCTGAGTATACTGAGTTCTTCTTCGTCACAACATTTCATGAAAGGAATGTTGCGATGTGTGGATTTCACACACCGGTACTTTTTTTGATCTTATTATTTTTTTTACTATTTTATTTTGCTGCTGCAGTTCTTAAACATTTCTTGCGGAACCCCTAGCTATCCTTCATGGAACCCCAGGGTTCCGTGGAACCCCGGTTGAGAAACGCTAGTCTATAGTTTTAAAGCTAGGAAAGATGGATCAATTCTTAATTTAGTTGGATGATTAGTACTTTTGTATTTGTACAGTAAGTTGGACAAATGAATAATATGTTTTATAACAGAATGTAATTAAATATAAATGATAATTGTATGCGATAATGATGTTGAGATACCTTGTTTACAGGTCTGATGATGTCCCTCAAAGGATGAAATATAGCCAATAGTATATGGAATAATGTGTGACTAATTTTAGTCACCCCTGCAAGACCAAATACGATAGATAACGATTAATTATAGAGGACTACTAGTTATAAGCTAGTTATTTATTTATTAAGACTGTTATTATAATTATATTGCTTATAGTTAAATAACAAAGGACGAAGGTACAGCTGTTAAGTCAAACGAGAGTAATACTGAGTTCTTTATTTAGAGACTTGGGAATTAAAAGTTTGTTTGATTACTGCAGGTGTAAAAATTTACCCATTTCTAAGAAATTTGGCTTACAGGTGAATCCTAGCATTTGTGACATAAATTTATAGTTTTTTAGACTTTAAAGACGATGGCCAATATGGTGGACGTTAAAAAAAAAATATTTTTTCAGCATGTTATGTTCATCATTTTAAAGGTTCTGCATATTAGGAAAAGAATGTTTAAAAAAAAACTTGATGAAAAATAAGTATATACAATATACACAGCTTATTGTTACATATAATTTTGGATCTATGTATTTTCGAGTGGATTAGGAATAGGCATGTTTTCTTTGTAATGCGTTTCCTGGGGTTCAATATCCGCCGTATCACTCGTAGATTTAGAATTCATAAAAAAAAAAAAAAAAATCAATCGGGGAGGAAAGTGGTTTATACTTGTGAGTTTGTGAGGAAGAATTAAGGGGCTGCAAGTCTTTAATGGAGCCAAAAAATTGATTATATGAACCATTACTTCACCTAAATGCCAAATCTATAAATAATTTCGAACGAATATCCAAAACTAGGTCTCGAAGAAAGAGTACGCCTGTGGGTCCAGTCTTTTTGCCCATATTTTGCTTCAAAAGCCAAAATGAAAACTTAATTTATGACGGGAGACTTTTAAATCTACTAACCATTAATCCAGACCATCTATGAAACATCTCAAACTCCAATGATCAGTGGCGGCGCCAGGCACGGTCAAACCGGAAGACCGCCCGGGGCCCCGCGCCGGGTGGTAGGTACCCGGTACCCATCACTTTTTCATTTCATTTATCGGAAATTTTGTACTTTCGAATAACAAACATTAAAATCTGTGACAAAGTATTATAAACTCATATAAAGCAATATTTATTAATTAGTTTATTATTACAAAAAATATAATGCAATAAAGCCATTGTTGTTTCTTGTTTCTAGAATAAAATAGTGGACTCATCTATTGTTTTTGCATCCTATATAGTTTATATTGTTTTCATTACAATAAATTAATTTTAACGTGGTTTATTTTCATACCCTAATATTTTTTAATATTTACAAAACAGTTAAAATTTGTAAAACCTAATTGGTATTATGTTGTATCATTGATATTATTAAAATTATTTTTAAATATTGTATACAAATTGGCTTTGCACTCATCCCACTCAATCGCACAATCAAGAAAGAGTAAAAAAAAAAAAAAAAAAAAAAANCGGCATTGTGAAAAACAAATATGACCGATATAAGAGGAAAAGCAAATTTTGATTATATAGAATGTTGCCGAGCGTAGCCAGTAGCAAACCTGCATGGTTTGTCATATCTTACATTTATTTTAAATTTTTGTCTATCATTGACCTTTAGAAAGGCGACCGTTGCTAGCGTAGTAGAACGTTTCTATAGTCCATATGCTTATGGTTCATAATAATTTGCATTTATGAGAAAAAATCTTATTACTGTTTTCTTTCATCCGTATACAAGCAGGAGCAAAGAAAGCCTGCATGTTTATTCATATCTTTCAACAATTTAACATTTGTCTATAAGTGCTTTTTTCTTCCATTCAGATAGGCGAGCGTTGCATGGATTATGTACATCACAAGAAAGTAGATACTTCAAGGGTCCAAAGCATAAACAGGCGAGCCTGAGAGAGCTTCATTTAATAAGTTTACAAATGCAAAGAAAATGTGATAATTCGAGATTTTTAGGTAGGCACCGAGCACAGCGAACCTGCAAGACTATTATAGTCTTCTGTATATCGTGTTGTTGCTTCGAGTCAACCCTACGATTCACCACATCCTGAAGATGCTTCCAGTAGTGGAAGCGAAACATCAGATTTCATCCCTTTCGTGTCGCGGATTACACCGAAACACCAAGTTATTCATAGATATCGTGTTATGTCTTACCGGGGTGAATAAAATTAGTTAAATTATTCCATATATGGAATAATTTTTTACTTATTTTATTCACCCATGGTATATGTAAATACTAGTGGCTGTATTTCATCCTTTGAGGGACATCATCAGGCCTGCAAACAAGGAGTTTCAACATTGATTATTATCACTTACAATTATCATTTATATTTAATAGCATTCTCTTATTAAACATCTTATTATTCATTTGTCCAAGTTACTATGAAAAAGTATATATCATCTGCTAACTAAATTAATAATTGATCAGTCTTTCATTACTTTAAAACTATTATAAAAATTAATTTAATTATCAAAAGACTCAACTATTACCTGTTTTTTTTTTTTGTTTTTTTTTNCAAATTACAAATTTGTAGTAAAAAGTTTTACTTTAATATTTACTAATAGTCTTACTATGACACATCAAATATCATTTAGAACAAATTCCTTAATTATTAGTTGTAGCAAAGGCTAACATGTTTTTCACACTTCCTTACTTGCCTAGCTCGTTATTAACTTCAAATAAGTACTAATTTAAACGGCTTGGAATTTATTTATTTATTTATTTTTTTTCAAATTTCAAATAGACATCAATTTTGTAAAATGAAAAAGTAAGTTACAACTAGTAAAAAGCTTTATATTAGAAGAAGGTACTTCAATTAAAACACACTTATTTGGCGTAGTTATTTTACTAATAGTTGAACCCAAAAATATATCCATGAGCAAGAGTAAGGGTTGTTTTAATCGGTTATATTTTTTAATGTTAATGTGGCATGATAAAAAAAAAAAAAAAAAAAAAAAAAAAAAAAAAAAAAAAAAAAAAAAAAAAAAAAAANAATTTTCCTTAAAAAAAAAACCCTAATAACAGTGTAGGCTTGGTATCAGCTGAAATAGCCTAAAAAGTGATTTGTAAACATGTAATTTAAAAAAAAAAAAAAATCCCGGGGGAGGAACTTGGTCCCCTCCTGAAGTGGGCTTTCCACATCTTACCGCCCAGGGTCCCACAAGGCCTAAAACTGCCACTGCCAAAGATTGTATGATCCAACAATCCTTCGCCTTAATTAATACTTTTCTTGTTTTAATTGTTGGTAATCTGGTCGATTTATTCAATCTAAGTTAAAAATCCTGCGGGGTATCGTCGTTAAGCCGAGGGGTAAACTACGACATTTCTGGTAAGTTCGATTCCGCAGAGAAAAGAAAAGGTTTATCTGATGATAAAAAAGCATTTGTGTAAAATGGCCCACCCTCCGTCCTGTAATAATCTATGTCACGGAAAAAAATAAAGTGGGTACACAGAATTTTTTAGAATATTTAAAAATACCCCACAATCTCTGAAAACTTCCACAAAATTGGATTCCATCCCCAAAACTTCTGTCATTTAACCCCCCTGTGGGCACCCTTGTCTATTTAGATTCCGAGTGGACTCAAATTTATATTCAATATTAAATGAAAAGAAGATTGCAATTAATATGGGACCATTGTTGGGTTTATTATGTCCTACCATTTAAAATTGGTACATTCGGATTGTATACGTGTCACCGCTTACAGGTTAGGTGATAAAATCCTGAATATTAAATTAAAAACCTTAATTGGGTGTACCCTTGAATTTTCAAAAGCAAGTGCTCCACTCTTTTCCTGAAGAAAAACAACCCTCCTGTATATAAACCAGGTAGAGGTCCAACTCGAAGAAATTTCGATGGCACTTACAATACTAATAGGCCTTTAAATTAAATTAAAATAAGACTAGTAGTTTTATTAAGATATGATGATTCGCATAAGCAGCTGAACCAAAACTGTTCTCTAATGTCTTAAAAAGATTTTGGAATATAGAGACTCTAAAAAATTCGAATGATCACAACGACTCTGTTACCTCCGGAAAGTTCAAAAGCAAAAAATTAAAACTTTCTTTTATTCATGGGAATACGTAATTCATCCCTTTTAAAATCTTGTATAAATATGTTTAATAATAACAGGTGTCAGTATTATATGGTCCGGGTAATTTCTGTGGATCAAATTTATTATTTAAATTTCTCGAAAACTACATTTTTCTTTTATGTTATTATTATAAATGAGTGGGTGGACCATTAATCTGTAATCTAATAAAATCTATTAGAGAGATCTTATCTTACTAGGATCTTATAAGTCTGTCCAATTATAATGCTAACCATTTTTTTAGATCTATATCGGTACTCTTGTAACACTTCATTTAATAGACATAGATATTTAAGGGGCTTTTGATCTACTTTAGGCCCTCTTGCCTCTCAAGTGAAAATAGAGAAAGGGGTGGTTTTTGTTTTAGTAAATATATTTTAATTTAAATCAAATTTAACATTGTAATTCTCTATATGGTTTAAAAATAAAGAATTATTATTAGTTTACTCCAAACTGAGCTTACCAACTAATCCAATTAAGTGCATAAATTAATTATCTTATAATAATTACTAAGAGATAATAAAACAAGACCGATAACTTTAGTTGTCGCATTAGTAAATGCATATAATTACAATAAAAGATACTTCGTACTTACTTCGTGAGACCATTACCTAATATTATTGTGAAATGTTACCACTATATTCCAAAAGAAAAAAGGGATGGGTGTAAGAAAATGATCTATAAGGTTTACGTTGGTAATAAAGGTAATGATCATTAGAGACAAAATAGTATAAAACAGCTAGTTCTATCATGTCTAACTTTATTCCCAACTGATTTATTTACTGTCCTTAAATATTTAATTGAATAAACCTCAATAGTATAAACTTATCTGATTAAGTTAGTTCGTAAACTAAATCGAAATTTTGATTAATTATTCTGGCTTTAACTGGACGATACTTGATAAATTATAATACATTTATTAGAATATACTATTAATTTGCAGTTATTCTATTTATTGTCATTAATAAATTTATTTTTAACTAGCCGGATACCCGTGCTTCGCTACGTAACGTTTAATGTACAAAAAGTATATGCGTATTTAACTATTTTTGAAAAATGTTAAAATTATATATCATGAGTTAGTTTTGTGGTGAATATTGTTATTAAACACTTCTTTCGTCTGACGCGGAGTTGATTGGGATTTTACATATTCATATATAAATCGAATCTTTTTCCCTTCTGTACATAACATTCGAATTCGAAACTTAAATAAATTTAAAAATCTCAGTTTTATAATGAAATTGTAGTTGATGTTAATTGTAAAGATTTGGTTTTGTGATTTGTTAACATATATGAAATGTTAACTTCTATCCTCGTCTTGATTTTTCTAAGAAACGGCCTTTATATTAGCCCTCTTCCATCTTCATAACAATACTAGTTTTACCTTTAAAACTAAATACAGTTGAGCCTTGATAGTACGAGCTCTGATAATTAATCCGAGTTTTCAATAATCCGAGACAGAAGTGAGTACATGAAAAGAAGGGGAGGGGGAGCGGGACTTCAACGCGACCCGTTTTTATTTTACGACCCTGAATTAAACGCAATTAGGACAGGACCGTGTTAGCAAAGATGGATGAGTGTGATTTCATGGAATTCCTTTCCTGTCTGAGCAGCTGTGTTTACATTTGAATTCAGGGAAGCCTATTAATTTATTTCTTAATAGCTTACACCCCGCACTCCGCGTAGGGCTCATGCTAGGTATTAGTGTGTTTTTATGTTTTTTATGTTATTAATGTTTCCTTCAGTCATGTAGGCCTAGCAGTTACAGTAAATTCCTATATAGTTTTGTTTTAAAAGCCTTCTAGGAATAAAATCAGGACTATATTATACATCATTAATTCCATTACTAAGAATATAGCACTTTTCAAATCGTATTTTAGTCTATCTATATATTTTAAAAAGAGTGAATAGAAACTAAGTACTATATGTAGTACTAACTAATTATGCTAAAAAAGGTATAATAAATAATAAAATATAAATGTAGATCAAACCAGTTAGACTGGGAAGTCATTGAACAATCATGATCCATGATGGTGCATTAATAATAATTATACCAGCCTCTTCTCTTAATACGGCAGTTGCTCCAGTAAACATTTATTAACTCTAGTTCTAGGAATAATTAATAAAATAATAAATACTCGATATACATTTTTTAAGTTTTTGGTAGTACATATTCATACTACGGAGAGTTTAAATTTTAAATTAAATCAAGTTATTTAATTTATATCCCTATTTCCCATTGTTAATAATAATTATAACTTGATTTAATTTAAATACTCGATTTAAAGAGCATTAGTGTGAGGTTTAAGCACTCCAATCATAAATTAAATCAGTCAACAATTGCGGACGCCATAAGCGCACAAAGTCAAATTTCTTTTTAAAAAATAAAATTTAGCTCTATTTAAGGTGGAACCGATGATGGTACGACAAAAAGTCAAAGGACCAATGTTGGAGATGTTAAGAAATCAGTTAGCGCTGGGACAATCAGCGCCAGCGTGTCGATACGACTTACCGTTTAGCCACAATAAGCATATTTAAAGTGCGTTCGCCATCTTTATTTTTTAAAGGGGGTAAAGATATATTGAAACAAAGTTCCTTATGGCACGTTCGGGGCCCGGGAGTGAATCCGAAAAAACGACCAAAATCACCGTCACGCAGAAACCGTCACGAAATCTACCGATAATGGCGATAACTTGTGTAAAAGTTGACCGATTTAGTTGAAATTTGGTACACATTTTCATTTTACCAATGCCCAAGACAAGTTCGTTGGACAACGTTATCCACCCAAGCGTTCACGCGCAACGCTCGCGTAACGTAAGCGTCAAATTAAAAAATTAGAATTTTTGGACGCCTAAATATAAACCTGAGGTTTATATCTAGGGTAACCCCCGCCCCCTCCTTTGACAATGCTTAAAATAAACCGGTAGAAATTCACCTCTCACTTCTGACAGAGACTTAAAGGTCAGAAGTTCAGTTTAATTGATCCTGAATAGGCAGACGAGATGAAAATGACAAAGGGACATAAAGATAAAATAACTTTTTAAAGAGATAATGATGATTATAAAAAGAATCAATTGATCAAAATAAATATATCATCTAAATGAAAAAAAAACTATATTTTATTGATTATAGTGATTTAATTTTAATAAAATTATTATTATTATTAACAACGGGACACAGAAGGAGAAAAATATACTCCAGCGCCGGGACTCGAACCTTCCGTAGTAAGAATACTACCAAACACTTAAAAATGAATTGATTATAGTGTAATTACAACTTTATAAGTGGAATAAAAACAATTTTTTACAAAAGAGAAGATGAAAAAGAATGTAAGAAGAAGAACAGCCTATATTCGAGGAGAAGATGTAAGAGAATTTAAAAAGAAGAAGGAAAAGAATAATTCTTCGAGTGGAAATTAAAAAATTGGACGCGGAGCATCTCGAAACTATTCCACTAGTTTAATTCCATAATGGCGGATGGTTGAAATATGGAAGACTAATTTATCTTATAGAAAGGAATAATAATTGGTGCGAATTTCAGCTCAATCGGTGAAATAGTTCCGAAATTATTTAGCTTTAAATTTTTTAAGCTAAAAAATGGTGGCAGACATCAAAACTAAATTTAGTGAAAATGTTTGTCTTATAAAGATGAATGAATGGTGCAACTTCCAGCGCCAATTAACGTTTTTTCTGAGAAGCACAATTACATGTAAGGACTGATTTTTGTACCAAGTTACAAATCTCTGGCTTAAAAACTGTGCGATTTATGCGTGACACAGAGAAACAGACAGACATCCAGCTAAAAACCACTCACAACGTCTCCAAAACGGATAATTTTGTTAAAATCTCGATTAACGTTGCTTGGGTAACTCGATTTAGATTTTTTGGATGACAACACTACTAAATATAGGTTACTTGAAGTAGTTACGTTGTGTCTAGGCCCATGTATTAATTATCAGCACACCATTGATAAAAACCTTACTCTTACTTTCCCCTAATGCTTAGCCTAGTTCCCTCGACGGGTAGCTCGCACCGACTCGCCGCGCATTACCTACAAGTGGTGCGAGCCACAAATTGTAGCAAAAACGGGGCTCGTCACTCGTTGTTGCTCGTGGCGCGGCAGTGACTGGCTCGCCCTTTCCCGTGAAATGTCGACAAATGCCCGAGCATCATAGGCGCGGGCACGTAGCATATCTACGCGCGATTTATGCGAGCTTTTTATTTATGATGAGCCAGCTCCAAACACAGTTCTAACAGAAGCACGTCTCAAGCGCAGTTTCAGTCGCACGCTCGCCTAGAGAGTGATCAAAAATTAAAAACGCTNTAATGATGGAGGTAATTTATATATTGCATTATTTTATTATATAAGTAGGCAAGATGTTCATATTAGTATAGGAAGAGTATAGAGAATGTAGTGAGGGACAGTATCGAGGGTCGCCGTGTGACGTCACTCATCCCCACTACCAGTTGTTCACTTCTGGAGCCTTAAGAAACCACCTTTGGTCTAGAAGTACCCAAACATTTTGATTAGCGAGTCTGTGGGGTTTGGTTACGGTGGGTCAACGTATTTATTTTAGGTTATGTTTTATATTTTTCTTTATATAATAGTTAATAACTTTGGTTCTACTCAATATTTTTAGATGAAAACAAGCCTACAAATTGCGCAGCGTGTTTGCGCTCACCTCTGAAAAAAAAAATAATCGATATCATTTAGCCAATTTTGCGCCACAAAGTGTGACTGGGGCAACAGACACACATACATACACGAAAAAAGTTATGACCGTATTCAGATTTTGGAATGTATAAAATGAAAAAGTATCAAAAAAAAAAAAAAAAAAAAAAAATGTCAATTCAGACCAATGTACAGACTAAACTTTAATTTTATAAGTATATATTTTTTTTTCTTCACTTCAGTTTTAAGTAAGATCTTAAACCGAAAGCATAGCGTAACATATTTATAATCATTGTACGTAAATATACCGAAGCTTACTCATATATGATCAGATAATCACGTGTTTTTATTTTAACTTTTTTATTATATTATATGTATACAATTCAAATTTTTTAAGAAAAAATATGTAACATTTTATACACTATCATAGACTTGAGATCTAATGATGCCCATTATGGATGTGAAGTATAACCTAAATTTCAAATTAACTACTTGTTAATTTTACTCACCTTCAAAGATCCAATAACATATTACCGAAGTTTCCTTTGTGTGTCCCTTGAAAATAGATGCGTTGTTGCATATAGATAAATGTATGTTTCACTGAAAATAATTGCACGGGAGTTAGATGTGTATAACAGGGGATGATTGGAATCAGATTAGGATGAAAATAAAATATGATTGTATGTATTATTTTTCTTGAAATATTTAAAAAAGTAGAATTCAAAATTCACATTTTTAGTAAATTTCCAATAATCCGAAATTATTGGTAATCCGAGTTAGTGCCGGTTCCATCCAACTCGGATTATCGAAACTCTATTGCAATATTAAGGTTTAAAAGAATTAGATTTTTATCAGTATCTATTTCCGGTGAATTCAGTCCTTCCTGGTCTTTTATCGGCGATGCACATTAAATCTTTCTCTATTCATAAAATTTATTTAACTTAAATATTGGTTGATCTTTTCATCGATAAACCTATCATTTTAAGTTGTTTTTTTTAACAGCTTCATAATTATTATCTCTAAAAAAAATTATTTCTCGAAAACGGTTCCGACAATTTCGATTAAAAAATTCTCAAATGTGGTCCATTTAAGTACAAATCTAATGATATAAGCCGTTTTCCCGGGAAAAATCTAGTTCCTGAGAATATAGCTTTAAACACGGAGGGAGTGAGCCCGGGTTTGATTTCCCGCCCAGGAGGTTATTTTTTGATAATTTTTTATGAAATGTTTAATAATAATTAAATTTACATACAAAACTACTTATGAACTCGTATATGAGAAAGTTTGTCTGAGTTGTCTCGGACCGATTATTTTTTTAATGTAATAGGCCACGTTAATCCCCTATGACAACGTTTGTGACACTTGGTGAAAGTTTTATTTAAATCGGTAGATTAGTAAACAAAAGAACCCTCCTCTTAAAATCTATAAACGGTTTAAGAAAGTTGGGGAATATATACCATGTAAAGGGAAGATTGTTTTCATATAATCGCACTTATTGTCTTATTGTTTGCCATAGATTCCAAATCTCTTATCAAAAGTACACATTCTAATTTAAAATGCTTAAGTTAGGTAGCCTAGTGTTAAAAGTTTGGTTACCCCTAGAGCGTAAGTGGATGTATACAAACTTCCCTTTACAAGGTACAGATCCCCCAAGTTTCATTAATTTATCTCAAATCGTTTATATTTTACAACGATTCAAATTTAATTTTTGCTACATCTTTGCCCCACTATAGTGTAGGGGGCAATGTTGGAGATTGAAAAAAAAGTAAACTTTTAATATTTTTTGCTATAGAATCCTCATCTGCCATCTAAATGATAAAATATTTAAAAGCAATTATATTTTCTGATAATAATGGGTGTATATAAAGGATATAGAATATTTAGTTGTAAATAATGAATATAGAGACAAAATTTCCTTAACAAACTTATAAACAGAGCTGTCATAAGTAAAATGATGATCTCTACAAAGTCAATTGCTTTCTTTTATGATTTTTGTATAAATATGCATTATAAAAGATTATCTTAATACATAATGGGTACCTATAATAATTATGATAAAAATTTGAAGTTCAGTTCAGTTCGAACTGTCCAGTTATAGAATAATACCATATATAGAAGGAGTGTCACTGATAACATTGAAAACAACTTTGGTTATGATCATTATCCGCGTTCTAAAAATTCATTTTTGTAATTTGTGACGTCATAACTCTAAAATTATTTGCCTTCGGTTTTATAATTTAATTTTTTATTTAATTGTAATTATTGATAGTCAGTTTAGTTTATTGTAATATTTTTTTTGTGTTTTATCTTATTTTAGCTTGAAATATGCTAAAAATAATGTTTATTATATCATGACGGGCGAGTTGAAAAAAATGACGTCAGAGTGAAACGTAAACAATAACCAATGGCAGGGCTTGTTTTCTTGACGTTTGTGAGCGGGCTTTGAATAGTTACTAAAGCGTGGCCAACCTTCTCCAGCTTAAATGAAAAAAAAGAGTGTTGTTTTGTTGGTCCCCTGGTCTAATGGACACAACCCTTCGGCGAAAGTTGGCTTCAGTCCCTTATCAGTAATTGCTTGTTGTTTTGATTCTATGCTCCTTTAGTTAGTTATACCTTTAATTAGTTTTGACATGTCACATATTTACAATCTTCATTTTAATGGGTTTCAAATTTGTGACTTTTTATTGAGGTAAACATTGAATGATAGCGAAAAAGGAAAAGTAAACAAAGAAATAAATTAATTGACGTCTGACAACTAGGTTTGTTTAAACTTGTGTCCTAGGTATCAGCATCTGCATCTGTACTCCTTTACTTGTATACATTTATTTTTCTTCTTTTACTGTCCCTACACGGGGGCTTACACTGGCCCGGTTTTGATTCGGCGTGAGATCCGTGGTACAAAGATTTGTCCTTTAATAGGTTTAAGATCAGCTCTTAGATGGTTGTCATTTATGTGAAGTAAATAAATTCAGAACTATTTTTTTTTTTTTTTTTCACTAACATTATACAGGGTGACCCAGATTAAATGGTCAAAAAAGAATGAGCGTGTTCTATGAGTCAAATGCAACAAAAAATGAGGAGTAAGCATGTGGTCGATTCTCATTTGTTTTCGAGATATCGATTTTTTTCGACTTTTTCCAAAAAAATCGAAAATTTTGAAAAAATGCGCTATATCTAAAAAAATAAAAGAGATAGCAAAATTTTGATAATAAACAATTTTAAAGAGCATGAAAAAACCTTTCAGAATCACTCATTGGTTTTTAAAATAACAGCTTTGAACCACCTTTTTAGTCCCTTTACATTCGGACATTGCTATTTTTTCTATTTTGACTCCAAATATCTGTAGCCTACTACTCTTAGTTGAGGAAAGCTAGACATGCGGCGAATAAAGGAAAAACTTCTCCATTTTATAAGCTTTTGAATGGTATATTAAAAGTTTAAGTTTAAGATCATCGGAATAGTTTTCGAGTTATCACTAATCAATAATTGAATGTTGCCAGCCATGTTTTTAGGTGGTGAAAAATACATAAAAATTTAAAGATTTTTTAGGTTAATTAAAAGAAATACACGAGGTAACACACAATTGGGGGAAAAAATACTTTAACTAATAAATCCGATTTTTTTTACACTTTTAGGACATATGAAATTACATTTTTTAATTACATATTAAAAAATAATTAAAGTCAAAAATCATTGTTCATAAAAAAATAAATAACTAAATAAATAAAATTAAAAAAAAAAAAAATGTCTTAATTACCATTAGAACACATGTGTGATTTTGTAATTTATGACGTTGATTATAACATAAAATAGTTTATTATTTCTTTAGAACCTTTATTTATCTTAATTAACTATAGCTCTAAGTAAGTATAAACGTTTTCAGGGAAAAAGAAAAAGAATGACCAAGGGGAAAAAAATAAGTTAAATTTGTAAATAAATAAAGGTTTTTTGTTCTTTTTATGAATTCTATCGTGTGGGAAAGCTTCATAACGGTTTCTATCGACAGCAATGCATTAAAGGCACCTTCTTCGCACAGGTGCTGTTACTTGTGCGTTAATAATAATTCTATTTGATATTACAATATGCTCTATAAGCTGTTTTCAGTTTCGTGGCTGGACACTGCAAACTAGTTCTTTAATTGTTCCCCAGTGTAAGAAATCTAAAGATATAAAGGCAGGAGACCTCGCAGGCCACTGGGCCTTGTCTTCCAATCCATTTTCCTTCAAAATGTTCGTTCAGCCACTGTTTAACTGGTCGTACATAGTGCGCTGGACAACCGTCANTGAGTTGTCTCGGACCGATTATTTTTTTAATGTAATACGCCACGTTAATCCCCTATGACAACGTTTGTGACACTTGGTGAAAGTTTTATTTAAATCGGTAGATTAGTAAACAAAAGAACCCTCCTCTTAAAATCTATAAACGGTTTAAGAAAGTTGGGGAATATATACCATGTAAAGGGAAGATTGTTTTCATATAATCGCACTTATTGTCTTATTGTTTGCCATAGATTCCAAATCTCTTATCAAAAGTACACATTCTAATTTAAAATGCTTAAGTTAGGTAGCCTAGTGTTAAAAGTTTGGTTACCCCTAGAGCGTAAGTGGATGTATACAAACTTCCCTTTACAAGGTACAGATCCCCCAAGTTTCATTAATTTATCTCAAATCGTTTATATTTTACAACGATTCAAATTTAATTTTTGCTACATCTTTGCCCCACTATAGTGTAGGGGGCAATGTTGGAGATTGAAAAAAAAAGTAAACTTTTAATATTTTTTGCTATAGAATCCTCATCTGCCATCTAAATGATAAAATATTTAAAAGCAATTATATTTTCTGATAATAATGGGTGTATATAAAGGATATAGAATATTTAGTTGTAAATAATGAATATAGAGACAAAATTTCCTTAACAAACTTATAAACAGAGCTGTCATAAGTAAAATGATGATCTCTACAAAGTCAATTGCTTTCTTTTATGATTTTTGTATAAATATGCATTATAAAAGATTATCTTAATACATAATGGGTACCTATAATAATTATGATAAAAATTTGAAGTTCAGTTCAGTTCGAACTGTCCAGTTGCTTTCAAAGTTGTCTTTATATTTTTACTACGTTTTTATTAGCTTGCTTGCTTGTTTTTTTGTCGAGTACAAATCTTGCAATCGATTTTTAACTAACTTTCCGAGTAGCTAGACATTTGAAACTTTTGAATAGCTCACAACGCGATGACAATGCATTGTTTTAATACTTTTAGCCTTCTTTCAGCAAAATGTAATTAGTTTTCAGTAAATTGTGCTGTATGGAAAGTTAGTTCGGAAAATATCCGAAGTTATTTTATTTGTTTTTATATGACCTATATTTACAATCTTCATTTTGACAGGTTTCACATTTATGATTTCTGACAGAAAATTTAAAAACGTAGTACATAAAAAGTTCTTTTTATCCTGCAATTTTACTTCGTTTTTATTAGCTTGCCTTTTTGTTTGTTGGTTTGTTTATCCAGTACAAATCTTGCAATCGATTTTTAACTTACTTCCCGAGTAGGTAGACATTTGAAACTTAAAGAAGAGCTCAGAACACGATGACATTGCTTAATACTTCTAGCCATCTTTCAGCAGAATTCAATTCGTCTTCAGCAAATTTTGCTGTGTGGAAAGTAAGTTCGGAAAAAAACCGCAAGCTATTTAATTAGTTTTGACATGTCACATGTTTACAATCTTCATTTTGATGGGTTTCAAATTTGTGACTTTTTATTGTGGTAAACATTGAATGATAGCGAAAAAGTAAAAGTAAACAAAGAAATAAATTAATTGACGTCTGACAACTAGGTTTGTTTAAACTTGTGTCCTAGGTATCAGCATCTGCATCTGTACTCCTTTACTTGTATACATTTATTTTTCTTCTTTTACTGTCCCTTACACTGGCACGGTTTTGATTCGGCGTTGGTGAGATCCGTGGTACAAAGATTTGTCCTTTAATAGGTTTAAGATCAGCTCTTTAGATGGTTGTCATTTATTTGAAGTAAATAAATTCAGAACTATTTTTTTTTTTTTTCACTAACATTATATAATATAACAATGACAATTAAATTATCAACATTCCACATGATTCAACAGAAAATTTAAAAACGTAGTATATAAAAAGTTATTTTTATCTTGTAATTATTATAATAAACTAGCAGGATATCTATGCTTCGCTACGGAGTGTTATTTTAATTTGATAAGTTAAACTAGTTATAAACTACCATCAAGAAACATTTAAATTATTTTACAATGTGAGAATATCTAGATTCTGTCCCTCCCACTTATTTCTATACCATATCCTTTTTGATAAGATTAATTGCAAATATCCAAAAATCAAAAAAAAAAAAAAATCAACAATTACTGTACTCTTATGAGCTCTTCAGCGATACGCATCATTAAGGGTATTTATTACTGTGAGCCCGTATTCATTACTTGTACCCCGTACCCCTGTGTACCAAAATTTAAATTTCGAATTTTCATGTAAACAGTGGCCGCCCCCTTGCTTTGAAGGTCAAGTGTGCAAATTTTCATCGAAATTGGAATATAACTGTAGATTTGTATAAAGAACACACACACACACACATACGTTGACTTGTATGTATACAGATATAAATTTCCATTTTACCCTCCACCTTAATGAAAATACGACAAAAATTTACATATCAACAATTATTTTCCTCTTTAAGAGCTTTTCAACGATGTGCATCATGAAGGATATCCATTACTNAAATAAATAACTAAATAAATAAAATTAAAAAAAAAAAAAATGTCTTAATTACCATTAGAACACATGTGTGATTTTGTAATTTATGACGTTGATTATAACATAAAATAGTTTATTATTTCTTTAGAACCTTTATTTATCTTAATTAACTATAGCTCTAAGTAAGTATAAACGTTTTCAGGGAAAAAGAAAAAGAATGACCAAGGGGAAAAAAATAAGTTAAATTTGTAAATAAATAAAGGTTTTTTGTTCTTTTTATGAATTCTATCGTGTGGGAAAGCTTCATAACGGTTTCTATCGACAGCAATGCATTAAAGGCACCTTCTTCGCACAGGTGCTGTTACTTGTGCGTTAGTAATAATTCTATTTGATATTACAATATGCTCTATAAGCTGTATTCTGTTTCGTGGCTGGACACTGCAAACTAGTTCTTTAATTGTTCCCCAGTGTAAGAAATCTAAAGATATAAAGGCAGGAGACCTCGCAGGCCACTGGGCCTTGTCTTCCAATCCATTTTCCTTCAAAATGTTCGTTCAGCCACTGTTTAACTGGTCGTACCAGGTGCGCTGGACAACCGTCAAGTAGAAACCAGCAATTTCTCCTCGGAGCTAATGGAACAACCTCCAAGTGTTCTGAAAACCATTCTTCTACAAAATTATGAAAATTAAATAGAACCAAGTATATTTTTTAATTTTTTATTTTTAGGTTCAATGATTATTAACTCTAATTATTTTTTAATAATTAAAAAATGTAATTTCACATGTTCTAAAAGTGTTTTAAATTCGGATTTATTATTTTTTTTCCAATTGTATGTTACCTCATTTATTTCTTTTAATTAACCTAAAAATCTTTAAATTTTTTATGTATTTTTCACCACCTAAAAACGTGGCTGGCAACATTCAATTAGTGATAACTCGAAAACTATTCCGATGATCTTAAACTTTTATTATACCATTTAAAAGCTTATAAAATGGAGAAGTTTTTCCTGTATTCGCCGCATGTCTAGCTTTCCTCAACTAAGAGTAGTAGGCTACAGAAATTTGGAGTCAAAATAGAAAAAATAGCAA
>KZ653330.1:11659-34355 GCA_001010745.2 Gerris buenoi
TTTTTTTTTTTTTTTTTTTTTTTTTTTTTTTTTTTTTTTTTTTTTTTTTTTTTTTTTCATTATTATTTTTTGATATTGTCAAATTTCAGGATTCAAAAAGGAACTCAGTTAAATATTAAGTCCACAAAGTTGGAAGTAATAGTTCCACAATTTTATTTATTATTATAAATCAAACCCATTCATTTGACATTTTTAATTAAAAAAATAAAAACCTTTATTTTTAGATTTACTTTAAGGCTGCATGGAACCTGGGTTAAAAACATAAAAGGCATAAGGTTTGTTCTAACCACTCTTCAAACTATTTTTAAACTGTCCGACGCATGCGTATTAGGAACAGAACGTTCCAACGAAGCCAAAATCAAACTAACTATTAGTTGGTTGTTTCAATAAGGCTTTGATTGAATTACGGATTGGTTTCGATCCATTCAGAGCAGTCAGCGATCGGCAGCAGGGACTAGTATTTTGGATTGGAGTTTGGAGCTTGCATTAACAGAAACGTAACCTTCCGCTTAATTTTTCTGGTTTTACTCGCCTATTATTCTCCTTTCTATGCCTTTACAATTTAACTCTTCTTACTTACTAAAATGTTTTTTTGTACAAATGCCATGATCCATTTTTGTGCATATAATGACATTTTCAAGATATTTCTGAAAAAAATAAAAAATTGGACCTTTTTCCAAAATGAACTTTTGATACTTATTCCATTTTCAAACAAATATCGAAACAATCCAATTTATTTCCACAATATTTCTTTTGTCAACTGGACTAAGATTAATATTTGTTCTTTAAAACAAAAGAGCATTAGGATATCAGTTTGAAATTAGGATCAGGATATTAGTTGAATTCTGAGTATGGGATAATAGAATTTGCTTTAATATTAAGAAGCTCTTTTACAACTGACAGAAATAATCTCTCTTTCAGGCATCCTAATAGACCCTATCATTGAAAAAATGCGTTCAGTGGGAGTCTATAAGTACCAGGCAGACACATGGCGAATTCTACTATTTTAAACATATTAAAAAAAGACGTTTCTTCTAGAAAATGCTTCAAATATTTTTCTTAAAGGATGCAAAACTGGACAGATGTTTCAAATCCGGACGAAATCCGGACGTATGGTAACCCTAGTTAAAGAGAACTTAAAGATTCCCTAGACGGCCGCCTTGGCCTAAATAAGGCCACCCCACAAACCTATAGAATGCGATTTCATTTATAAATCAAGAGTTCTTAGATTTTTAAGTTTCACATTACTTGAGATGTTATTTCTAATATTATCTCTGTGGTTTCTTGGTAAGTTGTATAATGATTTATTGTCAAACCAGTGACTGTAAAATTTGTAACACATAGAAATAATGTTTTTCATCTGCATGAACCTTAAACTTAGACAATGTGTGAAACTAATTCAAAATGACCATTGCTATCACAGATTTAAAGGAATAAATAATTTTAGACACGTAAACTCCAATCCATCAAAACAATCCACAAAACTCACCCACTCAAATAACTTTACATCAATTATCGGGGTGAAATTTGGGATGATTATTATGCAAAAAGTTCTTACATTTATAAATAATTTTTAATCTGCTTGATGTTTATAACTGGTAAATACAATTCCTTGAGCAAAATGCCATCCCAGAAAATTCACATCATCAATATCTTTAACATAAAAAAAAAGAAATAAAATAAAATNTATACAAATATTTATCAACTTATTGAGACAATGAATAGATTTATTATTAGAATAACATTCAATAAAGCAGTTACCCGTTACACATTACTAATTAAATAAACGAATAATTGTTCTATATATTACACAGACAGTTGATAAAAAAATTTGTTGTTACCTAATCCAAATATTAAACTTCAACAAGTCAATTTAAATCAGAAACAAGCTTGGATTTATAATAAAGCAAATCATTTATGAAGTAACTGTGGACATATAAATTAAATTGTTTTACAGTTATTGATTCAAAATATTATTAAGTACAAGTGAAATGGAAATTAAAGGAAAATATATAAAAGAGAAATGGGGATAGCAGATGATATCCCTTGAAAAGAAACAAGTTGGCACACACTTAAGAGATTAGATCAGTTTTAAAAAGAACTATACTAACAACAAAGAAACGCATATTCTTAGATTTTTATCCCAGTTAATAAATTACAAACTTAAAAAGTCTGGAAATAACGTGGGCAATAAGGGAGCATAAGCTGAGTTACAAGTCAGTGGCAATCAAAAGTCTATTAGATAATTTTTCTCGCTTATTAAAAGAGTTTTAGGTGATGATGCTTAACACCTTGAACAACGCATTTGACACTTCATAGTAGAAAGTTATGATGATTTTTTTTTTTTTTTTTAAATAAAAAAATTCTGTTTTACATTCTATTCTCATTGATATTTTCCATTTTTTTTATTTTCAGCATTCACGTAATAAGTATTTATTTTTATATATAAATATTCCACTGACATTATATACCTTATAAAAATCCTGGATTAATAGTATTCTTTATATTCCTAGGAATATGGATTCAACGTTTTTTATATTGTGCGAAATGACATTTTACTTTAAGTGAAACCCACATACAATCTTAGAAGGAAATTAAATTTTTAGTACAGTAACTACAATAGTATTAGGAAGTGAGTTTTAGGTGTAGTAGCAGTAGCATCATAACTCTATAAATTTAATTTTTAAAATAATTTTGAAGTTACGATGATCATAAAATTCTAAGTTTTCCCAGTTCCACATAATGAAGGATGTGAAGAAAGAAACCTTTTGCTTCTACTCCTAAAGCTAAAATGTTGAGCTTTAATATAATTAAATTTGAAATTGAAAAAAAAAATCTATATGTAATTGAAAGTATTCTCCTACATATATAGTCAAATAAAATGGTATCCATATTTACTTGTATTTAAAAAAAATATACATCAAGGAATAAAAATTACGTAGCTATAAAACCAACTTGCCACAGGTAATGTTTCTCACTATGAAACATAGTTTACTCTATGGCCACATCTCAATGCATACCTGAATCTGAAGGCAAAGAATGTTCAGAGCTAAGTATTTTTTGGATTAATTTTATTTATTTACTTTTTGACAGATAAATACATTGTACTTTCCAAAAACGTTTGTACACATCTCTGTTGGAACTAGAGTTAATTCCTTACTAAGTATGTTAACTGCATAATCCATTTTTTTTTATTCTTCACCTGATTAGTTCAAGTTCTGGTTAAAATTCAAGAGATTTTGAAGGAAGTTATAATTAAAATTAGAGGTAAAGAGGAAAAAAAAAAGGTATAAGAATATTTTTAAAAATACAATAAATGTGGGTTCCATATTATAAAGTGAATAATACAAAACAATATCCTATTTTATAAAATTACTTTTTTTAATCAAATTGCATAAACATTTAAAATTCATTACTTTACCAAATAAGAACCATTGATAAGACCAGTGGCGGGTGGTAGGTATAAAATGTAGTGAAGCAGGCCAAGGGGTCTGGGAAAATCCAGACAAGGGGTCCAGAAAATTTTAGAAAAATAGGATGTTAATCATCTATTTTAATGCTATTTGAATGCAGTTCTACTACATCTTAGTAAGCAACGATACTTACATAATTGTTCAGAAGTTAATAAAATATACAAGTAGACAGACGCACCAAAGAAAAGAAAACAGTGCTGTGAAAGTATCAATGTAGTGAGAAGTGAGACTGACTGACTCGTCGCCCTAAGCGGAGGGGAGGTGGAGTGCAGACATCTGAGTATGGGCGCACTCAGATTCACTCAGCTATCTTTGCCGTTAGCAGAATCTGGCAGCAGTTGCCTTCTTATTTAGATGGCAACCCTTCCCTTTCTCTATCTCCGAGTTAGGTTGCCTGTGCAGCCTTTAACTCATGCTATCACAATTCTGCTTCACATAAATTATATTATTAGGATATTTTGAGTAATCATTACCCAAGGACAGCACACTTTTTAAATGGAACGTCTTTTAATTACATGAATTGTGTTTCATGTTTGCTGTAGTTTATATGTGAACAGATTAAATTTACATTTTATTTAAACATTTTGCAGAAGCAGTGCTTCCTTTGCTTCATCGCACTGTTCGCCAGTGGATAAGACAAGTCTGGCGAATCTGGAGTAATATTTATCAGATATACATTGCCCTAAAAGTTAAATACCCTTAATATTATTTTTTAAAAAATCCTGTCAATGTTAAATACATGCTTAATAAAAATTTACATATCAAGTAATAAATAGAAGATTTAATAATGCATTCTAAATTATGTATATATACTTAACTCAAAAATAAATTTTATTTTTCTTATTTTACAAGAAGTAGAGAGATATAGATATATTTTTAAAGTTAGACTTAAAAATTAAACAAATCACAATAATTCCTTAAATAAAATAAGTTAAATATTCGATTCCTGTCGCTTATTAGGTAAGAATTCATTATACACTTTTATATAGAAAAGAATAGACTTGAAAATAGTTTAAAAAATATTTCCTTGTCATATACGCGAGAAGAAATTAAGACAAAAGGACTCTTAAGAGGCTTTAGAAGGTGGAGGTCACCAAAATACTGAGTATCCACATAGTGGAAAATATCAGTGTCATTTTTTGGATTCCTTTTAAACTATAATGGCCCTTTCAAACCCATTCTTATAGAGGAAAGTTGTCTAAAACAGGGACGTCGGGTCAAATGGGGACATAAAGTTTTTAGTAGAAGGGCGCATTCTACAGCGATGGCGATTGGTACAATGGACAAGGCCGCCATTAGGGCATTCTGAGTTTGTTTACATGACGATGTGGACAAGTAGAGCCGAGTGTAGCTTTTCAAAGTTTTTGTTGAAATATTTTACGATTTTTTACGGATATTTAACAACGTCTAGTGCGAAATTGGCTATAATAGTGAATTTTGTAAGCTCTCCACCGCATTCATTAGTTATTAAGCGTTATTTTTATAATTTTATTTGGATGCTTATGTAGTCTGAAATCTGTTCAAAGCCATGTGTTCACCAAGTTGCACTGTCGGTTAAAACGGGGACATTGTATTTAGCTTAAAATGGGGACGCCCCCATTTTGAACGACAAACCTAAATGTTTTGGTTGTCCGTATAAAAGTCTGTGGAAACGTAGTATAAAAGTTTTGTATAGCCTATAATATTAAATAACTACTATTTTATAAAATTTGTTTAAAATATACCTAAAAGACAAAAGATAACAAATTACTACGCAATATCTACTAAAAAGCTTGAAATCAGAGTAATACACTGTGTAATACAGTAATAAATTAGTCCTTCGTAAAATATACCTACTTGTTCCAAGGTTTATTTATGTTTATTGATTTAAATAAACACAAAAAAAATTTAACACAATATTTTGCATTAATTCTTAGAGGGTCCCCGTTTTGCCAACCGGTTGTCCAAAACGGGGACTTTTGCCTTTTTTATTAATTTGATTAATTTTCTCGAAAAATTAACTTTTTAGCCATACTGATCTTATTTCTTTAATGTAATATACTTCCTTGACCATTTAAACTTTAATCTGAAATATTATAACAAGGTCCTTTTATATAATTAAAAATACACTAGCGTGCCCATTTTGGACAACTTTCCCCTATATAATATGCGTGTTTAAATACTAGTATATTAAAAGATTGGTCGTTTTGACTGAGATATAGATACCACTGTATGTAGAGATAGATGTAGATACCACTTCATAATTATTGACTAGAACCTTTCTAGTCAGTATATAAATACCTTTGGTGTTAGTTATATTGCACAACAATATTGTCACCACAACTTTATATTAAAATACATAAACGCGTTTTAACGTATATCATCAATGTTATGTTTAACATGTAGTTAGAGTAGGGAACTCTTACTATTTTAACATCCAACATAAGTTAAAGACAAACATATGTTAAAGATGATATTTATTTATTAAATGTCGAAACGGGTTTGTGTATTTGAATATAAAATTTTGGTGACATTACTGCTGTTCCATCTTCTGGTAACCTCTCTAGTCAAGTATATATTTATGTATAAGCCAGTTAATTTTTTTANTTTTTGATTAATTAAAATTATTTCAACACCTAAAAAATCCATCAAGAAACAAAAATATAGGATACGAAATAAAGAAGGTGTTAAGAGTAATAACGTCATTAGAAGAAAATTTATTTATTTACTATTTTAATATTTGTCATAATATTTTATTAGTTATTATTTTAAATAGTAACTTTATTTGTATAAAACATTTATTTTATTCCAAGTTCTACAAACACATATTATCATTTAATATATGGTTTAGAAATTACTGATAAAGCGTATAGTGCATTCTATTGAGATGGGCACTGAGTTACATATTATACATTCTGTTCAGATGTCACAATAGTATTTTACACATACATCACTTAACTATTCTGATGAAATGAAACTATTTGACACAAATGTATAATCACCCCATTGCCAACCAAGGGGAGAAAATAAATAAAACCACTGACTGTTTTAAGTTTCAAGTGGTGAAAGATGTTAATATTGGTCTTTTTTCTAGTGGGTGTAACTGAATTAAGCTATCATTAGCTGTTTCTCACAATTTTCTTACCTGTCAAACCCATTCTTTTTATAGATTTCACAATATTTTTATATTCAACATTATTTTAAGATAAATAAAATATGTTTCTTCATTCAATACAACTTTCTTCATTCTTCCATTTATATTTTTTACCATTCATTTTTAAAAAAAATTAAATTATCCCATTTTTGTATAAGTAAAAAAAGCAATAGTTAAATGAAATAGTTTATGATTTAATTTAATATAAAATATTACTCATATCTAGCATGTAACATTTATCACCAATGATTTAAAATGTATTTACTCTTATTTAATTTATATAAACGAGACTGGATTAGTAGGATCTCATGGGGCTCTCAATGATATCCCACTAACATTCTTAAAACATAATGTCAAGTTATAACAGAAATAACACAAAAAGACAACATTATTTTAGTAGAGTGAAGATGATTATGACACCTCTTATAATACATGGTCACCATTAACTAAATAATTTTGGCCTATTTCTTTTTTCTAAATTCGAGGCCAAAACCATACAGGATGAAACGAGCCTGAGTCCTGATCAGAACTCTCGACAAAGGATACAAAGTATATTTAGTTAAGTAAACACTGATTAACAACATTGTAGCAATGATGTAAATTGTCATAGAATAAAAACACCATCCCTAGTAACCGTAAATTTTACATAGTCAGCTTTTAGCATCAGTGCCAGAAAAACAAGCGAGCGGGAGCACATTAAAGTGTTTTATTAATTTTTACTAGGGTCAACACTGTCTCAATGTAATAAGTAAGTGTACACTTTTTCTTCTCTTTCCTGTTTCTTCTAGGCATAGATGATTTACCGTCATTGGTAGAAAGCCTGCTTATAAAATATACAGAATAATTTGTTATTAGTGGAGAGATTGTGTTATTACTTTACTTCAACACCCCTTTGAGTAAAGACTGAACCATAAAATAGGGCTATCAAAAAATAAATAAAGGCACAATATGCAATCTAGTTATAATCATAGTGAAGAAAAATAATTGAACAAGTTAGATCAAATAAAATCATATTGATATGAGTAATAAATTATCTGGTTTAAAATGATATTAGCAACCAGCACACAATGTTAACTTCATTATCCTACTATAACACATATATACAAAGAATTGACAAGTTCTTTTGATTTTTTAATGTTTTCATTATCTCTTTTATTTAACTTTAAATAAGTGGTGTTCGTTTTTATTATGATAAAAAATAACCCATAAACTGAACTAATGTACAATGAGGTTGATCAAGGTCATATAGTGGTAACTTCTATTTTTTCTCTCTTTTATCTAATTATTTCAAACAAACAAACAAAATTATTCAGTCGAATAAATATATAATAAAAAAAAGTAATACAATGACGGACGGAAACCATCATAATAGAACCTGTAACAAGAAAATATAAAAATAAAATATATTAGTTTCGTTATATATTGGAATCACATAATGGATTATTGGAAGACACTCTAATATTTAAATATTCATTATTCTGAGTTCATATCACCACAATCTAGGTTTGTATCAAAGGATGTCAAATTATTATTTTAATTTCCATTAGTATTTAAAGGTCAATGAGCATTGGATTAAAATAACAACAAACTAAACTGACTCCACGAGATACTATGCATTAAAAGTCCACATTCAGGACAAAGGTGAACTCATAAATGGTAAAGTATCTGATGAGAGAGCTACATACGAAATATGGCTCTGAACATCTTTTTTTATATATATATATATTTTTTTTATTTAATTCTGGGAGGCATTTACACCCAAAGACCCAGGCCACCTAGGTGGGCCCCATTGAAAAAATCCGGGTTAGGGACCGAAATCTTCACACTCGTGTGAAGATGTGGTCGTTAACCATGACTCCCCTCCTGGTTGTATTACAACCAGGAGGGGAGTCATCATGGTTTCCAGGCTGAAACTGGTGGCACCACTCTCTTGAGGAGCTTCCCATTTGTTTAAACAATGCTGGGTGGACATTGAGCGGGGGGGCCGGTCCGGAAATCGAACCCAGAGCTGTGGTCAGAAGCGGTCACCAATCCATCTACTGACCCTGCTCTAGGCTGCTTAACTTGCGTTATCGCACAGCTAGCCTCCGAGCCAGAGCCACCCTTGCCCCCTAAACATATCTCAAAAAGATATAGGCGGTAAGGTACATCGATTTAATTTGTTAGAGACAAGGCACCTAAAGGAATCACATAAGAAATACATATACCATAAGTGATAAAAGCAAATTAAGAAGTAATTTATCTAAAACACAGGTTAATCTTTCATACATCAGGCCTAAAAAAAAAAAAGTCATTGAAATGACCACTAGTATATAGACAAAACCTGTTTGGTACAATTAAATTACTTTTGAAGTAGAAACGTATTTCTTAATAGATTATCAAAGGACTCAAATATTGTACATATCAATAGAGTTAAAGAAGTAGACTTAACTTCATTGGACTTAAATACAATAACGGAAATAAACAAATGACAAAACTTACCAGATATGTCTTTGGGCGGCAATTACTTTCTGAGAAAACTAAAAAGACCTTTTCCTTTTTCAGGAGGGGGAAGCATTAACATGGGCACTTGGTTTTTGTGTGAAATTCTTATCTGAAACAAATAATTTGAATAGGTATAATAGCATATTTTCTAAATTGACACCTCGGCAAATATATTAGTTAAGACCAGGGTTAAGGAGTTACATATTCTTCCTTATTCATTGTTGTGAAAAATTTGAAAACGCATGACTAATTTGTGAAACATTTAAAAAACTTACAATAGAATTCTGCACTTTTGTTGAAGAGAAATAACAAAGAATTTACCGTGCACGGTGGCTGCATCCATGGCTCACCATCTATCTGCATGGGAAATGTTTTAGTCGTTCTCACAATGACGGAGGAACACTGAGCCAATCTTCGGCCACTAGCTCGTAAACCTGTCCTAACTTGACCCATGTGGAGGCAGTTTTCAAGGCCTATGACTTCAATCAATTTATCTCCTATATCTGAAAAATAAAAATTAGAAAAATGATAAAAATAATGAAAGCTGCTTAACATTTGATTTATCTCTCTATTTATAATGCCATATGAGGAAGTAAAAAAAATATAATACCTTGTATAGCAGCACTGAGATCAACAGAATTAAGTGAAGTACTAGTAATGTCACGATCTCTTATTTTCTTCTTCTTTCTTCTGATAGATCTTCCTTTATGATTGTTATCCCCCCAAAGATTTGAGCCACCATGAGTATAAGGAATATTTAAGAGAGCCACTCCCTGGAGAGCCTGTCCGTTAGCAAGGTCTAGGCTAAGTCCATCACACTGTAACAATAACCATTATAAAATTAAATAATATACAGGGTGACTGGCGATAAAGTTTGGAAAAGATAAAGGGCGATAGTAAACTTCATACGGAACAAAAATCACCATATATACCATAGGTCAATTCTCAACCGTTCTCCCACTTGGTCAAAATTACCGAATTTTCATGGGGTGTCGTCCTTGCCTCATAAATCGAATTGTTGCTCCTAAAATATGAGTACTACAATAATGATATTATTATCGTTGGAAAGCTTAGAAAATTTTCTAAAAGAAAAGTAATCTTAATTCCTTTAATTCAGATTAGCATTTGCTGAGTACTCATTTTTATTGAAATTATTGAGATTTTTTTTTATTTTTTTATTTTTTTGGTGGTGGCAAAACATACTAACCAGTGTAGGTGCATTGAGGACACTTTCTGGAAAACTTCCTCATTTACTTACCTTTCAAAAAGTATTCATAACTTTACCCATTTATTTGGCCATATTTTTGAGTAATAACCGATGGAAGCAGGGCCGTATTTACAGGGGGGCTTGTAGGGCTATAGCCCAAGGCGGCAAGTTTTGAAGGGCGGCACTTTTGAGCTGTGATTTTCGAGGCGGCAACCTTAAAAATTTAAGGTTAAAGGGGGCGGCAATCTCACTTGCTGTCAGACGCATACACGAAGCGCGAGGACCAAGGCTTTAGTGTAGAGCAGTGGTTCGTAACCGGGGGGTCGCAAAAGGTATTCAAGTTTAAAAAATTATTAATACATTAAGATATTAAATAAAAAAAGACTGCGGTGAAAATTTAGATGTTGAAGCCCAAGTTGGAGAAAGGCGCTACCGGAGGTCCTGGTGGCCGCCCGGGTCGAAAAAAAATAAGGACGTACCTGGCAGTTATAGTTGTAAGGTAAACCGAGGAGAAGGCACTAGGTATTTCGACCCCGACGNTATTAAGTTCCGGTTTGGGGGTATCTTTATCATTTATAAAAAACAACTTTTTTGTTGGGTAATCATTTTTACCGTCATATTGGTTGCCACAATATTGGATTCAACTTTGAAATTTTAAATTGGGACACCCATAAAATGATACATTTTTGGAAAGGGCTTAAAAAAAGAAAACATTTGCCGCAAACTTGAGCTTTCTATCTTCTACCATTCCAAAATGGCAGACACTCAAAGTTTAAAAATGGTTTAAACTTCGTATATTTCTTCTTTGGTTTTTCTTCGTATATTTACGTATGAGGTGTACTATCTACCTATATATTTTCCAAATTTTATCATCAGTCACCCTGTATAAAGAAAAACCACTATTTCAAGCAAACTGTCAAGCCTTTTAGCTATTCTTGAAAAAACAGAAAAAAAATTATAAGGCTTTTTTTTTTTCAGCTGGTATGATACCTGCCAGGTATAATTCATACCAACATTAATAATATATTATATGTGAGTGTGTGTGTAAATATATATAAATATTTTAACTAAGTAAATAAAGCTTACTGTTATTTCAATATTCTCATGAAGATTTTTACACGAGGCAGCAAATTGTTCGGATGTAGCATACTCAAAATACCACAGCTTATTTTTCATCCTGCTATTGAACTTTTCTGGATTTTTTTCTCTTTCCAGATGGAATTTGACACAGATTGCAGCATCCTGTTTAATGAAAGAGATACATCTATGAAACATGAAAGAGGTAACCTTTTTTTTTTTAAAAAAAAATCATAATCTCTCAATATACTCATATTCCCTCGTAATTTATTATTTAAAAGAATAATAATTAAGCCATTCTTAAAACAAATATATTTATACTATACATTAATGCTAGTAATGAAGCTTCAAGAACCGAAAAATATTTACTTTATGCAAAAAAAGGTAACAATGTAAAAAAAAAAAAAAAAAAAACCTTTACAAATTAATATTGTATAAGTAAAATGGCTTTTAGAGGGTAACCTAAAATTTTGACAAGATCTAGCCATTATTCTGTTTGTACTGTGACTAATAAAGAGGAAACACAGCTTATTCACTTAACACCAAAAACAGGAGCCAGTGAGGATTTAGTAAGCACTACATTTAGGCACTAAAGGCAAGGGCGGGTTTTGTTTAAGCATGCTTTGTTCCCTTCTTGTTTAAGGATGAAAAAAATAAATCATCTTAAGGAGGACAATCCAAAACTTTTCCTAGATGACACCCACACAAAAAGAACAATAAATTAAAAAGATAATAAAAACTAAATAGAAGAAAGATAACACAAATTTTGATTGATTAACTCTTTTAAATAACGTATACATAGATCTGAGTTACAACCAAAGTAGCACAGTGTCCAAAATAAGTCCTCTAGATGTCAGTTTATCTAAAAACATCCAATCCATTTTGATATCTCTGCTGTATGTCTATAGGATATTCAACTTGGATGGTGCTTCCCTTATTATCTCAGAGACATCCACGGGATATCCTCGAAAAGATATCCAACAAATATTTATCCATGGGATATCCAACCATTGATAACCCCTGGATGATCTTTTTGAACATCCTGGGGACATCCACAGGATAAAATAAATTAGAGGGATTCAAAGATATTCTTTTAGTTTTTATTTTATTTCAATAAGAATGTTGGTGTTTCTGTTCAGAACACAGTTTTTTTAACACGGTTTTTTTTAACACGGTTTTTGTTTTCCACATGCTGTCAACTAACAAGTTTTTCAAGTGTTTTAATTTAACTTCTTCAAACTAGAATTCAAATGTATAATTGGTGGACATGAGGAGCTTATGCATCAGTTGTAATATAAAATCAAAAACCTCTACACAAATTAAATTTTATTGTAAGCTTTCGGCCTTTTAGCAGAAGGAGTATCAGCGCAGAAGGATACATATACAAGAAATAAAATAAAGGAGACTCACCCCAGTAAATCAAGATATCAGTAATATAGTAATTTAAAACTCACCACTCCAATAGAAAAATAATTGTTTATTATGGTGTAAGGGATTTTATCACCACTAGGACTTCCATCTTCTTGATTTAACACTTCTACTTGCCACCTATCCATTAATACTGGAGTTGATTTTTCTATTTTCTAAAAAATTAAAAATAAAATAACCACAAAAAATCGGTAAATAAGAAAATACAATTAACTCATTAATAGCCTGATCAACTATATGTATAAACAAAGTATTTTTGACTAGCAATCACTAGAAACAAATAAATATTTACCCTAAGTAATTTTGGTATAGATTCACCTTCATAACCTCCACCCCATTTAAGACATCTTGCAAGGTCATTACCTGTACCCAATGGAATGACTCCTATACATGGCTGTACCTCAAACTGTACTTGATCTGAAACACAATCAATATTTGAAACAATGCTGAGTTATCAATACATATAATATTGATTAGAAATTAACAGATAGTTCATACAGGCCCCGACTTACCAATGAGCAGACTGGGCAATTGCCCAGGGCAGCAATTTCTGGGGAGCAGAAAATTTTCGTTCAAGAGTAGGCTACGCATTGTATCTATTTCGTGTATTTTATCTTTGGTAATAAAAGTTATGACTATTTAAAACCACGAACCACGTGTTTATTTATTAAAAACAAATTGATTTTACACTTTAAAAAGTAGTCATGCAAACTGGTACCTTACAATTATGTTCATGTATGATGTATGTTTGCTGTTTGTACTAAAAACGGGTTTAAAAAATTAATATTATTTACAAAAGAAATATATGCCTACTAAATTTTTATCAACAGTACACACCATTACAGGTTAATACCAAATACCTCATTTTTACAACAGTATATGGTATCAGCCCACATTGGTTAACCCTAAAATACTATTCAAATATCAGTTTTGCCCAGGGCGCATCTTACCTTAAAATCGGGGCCTGAGTTCTTAGCTGTAAAATAATAATAATTGGCTGTCAGTTGTACTGAACAGGGCATATACCTCATCAAGGAATCAACTGTTTCTCATTTATCAGAAGCGAACTTAGAAAAAAAATATTTGTGGGGGTAAAGGGGAGGAAGAGCTAGATCACATGAATGAAAGATTATATTGAGGGTTAACAATAACCAATAATTTATTAATGCATCGTCTGTGAATGTGATCAGTATTTTTTTTCATTATTTATTCAATTTTGGAGTTTGCATATTCACTCAAATTTAGATGTGTAATATAAAATGGGTATTTTTTCCCCCTTAAGAACATTTTTTTTTATATTTTTGACAAAGAATAACTGTGATATTTTTTATTTTTTATTTAAAAACAAGTGTGGAGACACAAAAAAAAGTTTAATGACCCATAGTGCAAAGATGAGTAGGTACAGAAATGGAAACAAATATATATTAGTACTTAGGGCTCTCTCCTCTTTCACATGACAACCTACATGACACATTTCCATTAAAAAATCATTAACCCATTGTTTTTGGGGAATCCCCATATTTTCCCTGTGTTTGGGTTGTTACACGTCACATAGCATAATGTTTCAAATTTCTTGTTGAGTACTTTTGGAGATACAAGATATACATTTTTTATGCCATTTACTATTTATTTCTATTGCAAACTAGTGCAATCAAAGGCAAAAAATGTATATTGATTTCTACTGAAACCACATCTCTTTTGGGGTGAAACAATATTGTGAAATTAAGGTAAACATGTCACAAGTGTCCTGAAAAACTGATACCTTAAATAGAACAACGTCGTAATGGTAGTTCGCATCTTGAACAACAAAATCATAATTTAATTTTTTGTAATTGAATTCTAATTCTAATGATTTATTGTCGTATTTTTACTCTCCTATAAAATACATTACATGCAATTAGGATGTTGTTCCTTGGAGGAGAAAGTTGGTTCAACATTCATATATCTATGTTCCACATGAGTAACAAGCTCATTTACATTACATATTATCATTTAATATGAATAAAGCCGCGTCCACACTAGCCGTTGGCAATGCCAACGGCATAGTGGCATTGTGGACGCGGCTTAATACAATTTAATTATTAGGTGTGTACAGTAATAAATATGTATTGAAAAATATAACATACCCATGGTTTCCAAAACCCATCCAACAGTGCCATCACCACCACAGCATATAACTCTGAAGTTTGGGACATCCTTGAACATAGTGAGTGCTTGAAGAGGACCTCCCTTAGCCAAGTTGTACACTTGTCTAGGGTTTAATAGATATTGAAACTTCCTCAGCATTCTAGCACCTTGTCGACCTCCTGATTTAGGGTTTATAAATACTAGAAGTGGCTTACTACCTTCAACAGGCATGATTTGAAATGACAAGGCTGCCTGTTGGCTACTGCTACCAAACTGGAAATTCTGGAACAAAAACAATAAGTAAATTTACAACTTTTGTTAAGTGTAAAAGAGAAAGATGATAAAAATATTTTAAAATAACACTTATTGAAAATATTAATTGTCATCGTAAAAAATAATTTGAGGAAGTTTCAGCTTTAAAATTAAATAAAAACTTCTACTTCTGCTACTCAGAGAAAATAATAGGATTAAACCACATGATTTTATTTTAAACCATCTTAAACAATATAGTTTTGACATATTTTTATCAGTCAAATGGGAAATCCTTTTATAATGTTAATCATTTAAAAATTATGAAGTGAAGTTTTTCTAATTGTTTAGAAGTGTGTAGAAATTGTACCTAAAACATTTGAAGGTAAGATAAATGCAGATAGTAGTAATTTAGGGAGCTATTTATCTCGAGGAAAGAATTAAGACAAGTGCACTTAAGAATGTAAAGTAATCTTTAAGATAAAAGGCGTTCATAGCCAGTAAAAAACAATAAAAATAATTGGAATAAAATAAAACAATCAAGAATCAAACGCAATATCTCTACTTAAGACAGACTCTTGATTTTACTCAGAAGTTTCTTGTGGAACAAGTTTAATTTAACTTGTAACAGTTTTTGACTGGCTTCAAACAATACTTTCTTTTTAACATTTTAACTTCTTATTTCTTGGGATTCTCTTACTTTTTAGAAACAAGTAAACAACAAATTAAAAGTTAAACCTTTTAGATTCAGTAAACTTTTTTTTAATCTTTTAACTTAGATATTCTCCTCTCTAAAAAAATATTTAACCTTTACACTCTACAAGGGATAGAAAAAAGTAACATCCTGCAACAACCAATAAAAACAATTGTTTAATTAAGTGGAAGTAAAGTACTCAAAAATAAATATTGTTAAAAATTAAAATGCATAATTTAAAATATCGATAAATCCTATTTTTTATGTAATGTTCAAATATAATTATAATATGTAAACATTATATAAAATATAGGATTCTAGGATGCAGGATACTGCTTGCTACTTACTACTTACTATTTTGCTGGTAAATATCAAACTAAGACAATTCTTGACTTGGTTATTTTTGTTACTAAAAGAATGAACAAAAACAAAATACCCAGAAGACGCTTCACTTAATTATTTCAATAAATAATTAATAAGACTACTGTGAGAAGATTATTTAATAAAAATGACTCACTGATGAGGATATTGAGTCAGGGGTTTGCGCTTCAGATTTATGTTTATCCTTAGAAAATGATCTCTGTCTGTCTAAGACTACAGGACAGATTGATGTAGGAGGTAGGATATGACCACGGTTTTCCCCTAAGTTACACTCTGGTTTCACTTGACTAGCGCATCGGTTGTGCAACTAAAACAATCAAGAATAAACAAATTTTAATGGAAACAATAATAAAACTTTATACATAGAAAATACATTATGAAATAATAAAGAACTAGTCATCGCATGGCTCTATCAGTGAAGTGGGTGTATAGTAAATACATAAATAAATATTGAAATATGTATTGAATATTGAAAAAATTGATCATGATGAGTTGAGAGGATGAATCTTATAGAGAGTCTAGATAGAGGTGGAGGAGCCACCCAGCATTCTTATTATTCCATTAACTACACACCTTTTCAACTATTATAAAATGTATTCACTACAAACTTCTACTTGTAACAAGTTGAAATTTTACATTTGGACCTCACATTTACAAGAGCGTTGCGCTGGAACTCTTGGACCGATTACTCTGTCCAACAAAATTAGCCTGAGCATTAGTAAAAGGAACTTGTATACCGAAATTCAACTATTGGCCCACATTTAATACTTAAGTTATCGTCGGACACGTAAATGTTACGGACAGACAGATAGGATGCATATTCTGTTAAATGTAAAAAGCTTGCTAACGCTCGCTTTAATAAATGGGTGGTGGGTGTAATATAAAGAAATAAATAATGAATCAGATATTTCTAAGTTAGAAAAATGCATTCAGCCAAATGCAATAATACTCTTCATTGTGTTTATATTTAAAATCTTACAATTAGCTCCTCTTCTAAAAGATTATTTAGTACCATAATAACTTCCATGAATATTCGGTTCTGAACTTCCATGAAGTTTCACGTTTCATCTATATTTATTTTAAGATTGCATATCTTAGCATATACCAAAGTAGCAAGAGTTTGTCCCAAGGATATCCACAGGTCCAGTCACTTGGTCCATAGACACATCCTGGAGGGTAGAATTTTTGCTTTTGGATGTCTTATGGCTGACCTAATGTCCACCCTTCTAACACCCTTGGGTCTTCCAGAGCATATCTAGTGGGATATGCTATGGACAGTTTTGGGACATATTCTGGATGCTAAAAATGTACATTTTTAAAATAAGAGTTGTGACAATTGCCATATGGATTATCAGTTACTGCCCCTTATGTTAATTCTTATATTTAACTTTTAACTTATACTAGAAGTTTAATGTTTTTCCTGTGAGATTTGAACCCAGTACCTCCTGAATGTCAGTCTGTCGCTCAATCCACTTGGCCATGAGTCATTTCTGATTTGATGCGACTCAAAATGAATACTTAAATCTTACACCATAAATATATAACCCCTTCACTTTTATAAATAATTTGATGATTGTTCATTAAAGCTTAAACAGAAACACCATCCTTTGTATAACATAAATCAATCCACTTCTAATTAAATCAGTTAACATTTTTTAATAAAAGCAAAAAGCTTTTGAAATTATAACTCATCCATATAGAGGATACCCCTAACTGGACATCCTGTTAAGGACATCCGATGGATACCCTAAACTGGATGTCCATAGGATACCCTTAACTGGACATCCCATTAAGGATATCCATAGGACATCCTTAGGATGACCCAATGAAGCATCCAAAACGGGATAACCTAAGGGGAACCCATGGATAAACAATTATGGACAGGATCAAATCTGAACAAAAGGATATCCCAGGGATATCTTTTGGATCAGCTGTACTGTTTGGGAATTCATGTATAATCATTCAGACATTTAAATTGTAGAAACAAGTAATAAGTGAAATATAATACTTACAATAATTTGACACCACCTGCAATGAAGTCCTGTAATTCCGTTGTAACTCTTAATGGTTTTCTTGCACTTGTGGCATTTACCATGCCTGTTACCTTCAACCCAATGATGAGCCATTACTTGTGATGTCTTTTTAGACTTGACATAAGTTGCTATACAGGAAGCAGGAGCTCTCTGTACACATCTTTCATGAACTGTATACTTGCAAACTATAAAAAAGAAAAATAAATTAATATTAATAATCATAATGTAATTATGGTATAAGCACTCTTTTTACTGAAAATTGAATACATATTAATTAGCCCAAGGGGAAATAATCTCTCAGAACCTTATAAAATCATATTCTAGCCTAGCTAGAGTTATATAATTATAACACATGGTAATCTGTGAATATATAAAATAAACTAAAGTTTTGTCAGTCAGGCATTTTTTTGGGTACTTTTTCATTTCATACATTACGATAATCAAAACCAGCCTTATCTTTTTCCCCAGTTAGTCTGTATGCATGTCTGTCTATCACCAACTGAACGGTTTAGTTTTTACGCTGTGGTTAGCACTGAAGTGCGGCACAGGTTGCAGGCTTGGATATTGCGTTTTTAGACCCAACATTTTATTATTATCTATCTTATTAAAAAAGTTTTGTAAACAAACGAGTTCAGTAAGAGTGATATACAAAACTGTGTGAAAGAGCGCGATAGGAGAGAAGGGGTAGTCCGGGGACAAAAGAGGGAGCTTGAGAGAGAAATACTAAACTGTGTGTAGACAGAGTGAGGGCGATTATGGGGGTAAGGGAGAGGGAGAACATGAAAGTAGGTGTATAGGAAAGTCAGAGCGACAAGGAAAGGGATAGCAGTGCGCCTTCTCCTACTACATCAACCGCTGTTCTACACTATACTCACGCATCTTCACCTCACCCTTCTCATTCCATAACAAAAAAAAAATAAATTGCTAAATCAGTACTTCTCAGAACTTTCTCACAGTCCTTTTCATTACTTTCTATAGCTAACGTGATATTTTCAGCATGTATTTGTCAACACTGAAAAGAAACATGAGATCAATTTTAATGCTTTACTTTAGAGTGCCTCGACGTGGCAGCGGCCGCTTTTCGGGGGTTGAAGAGAGAAGCGAGTAGGGGGCGGAGCCCCCTATTTATTATTATTATTAACACATGCTAAATTATAAATTTTAACAGATTTAAAGGACGGTGAGGGTTAGGAAATTAAATAAATTATTTTATACAATAATGTGCTGTGAAAGTATAATCAGTAAGCGATAGGACGCGGGAAAGCTGTGTACCACACACTTTGGCAGACTATGATTATATTAATACATATCGTCGGAACCTTTTATTGAGAAATGTTTTTGGAGGGTCATTGGAGATTATTAATATTAAGGGAGTAGATAGTTTATTATTATTAAAAATATACAGAAAATGTATCAAAAGAGATAACTTACAAATGCAGCATAAGCCTTTTTTTCCTAATCCCATGAGCATGTTAAGACATAGATTGCAATAAGCTGGTCTGCTGAAATGTTTCAATCTCCATAAGTGATTACCATCCTCTTTAACATTCTATATGAACATAAAAAAGGTATTATTTACAATTCATAACAGTAATTATGTTAATCGAAAAAAGTATGTACACTATTATCAATGATACTGCTTAGTATTATATTGAAAATTTGTTTTTTGATCCCTGACTAATGCACCGAAGATGCCAGGGAGTCAGGCAAGTTGCTATTAAATCAAAAACTAAAAATTTATTTCAGTCTCTACAAATAAAACATACGAACAATTACAGGAAAGGTATTCTGTGGATTTAAACTTAGAAGGGTAGTTGGACAATGGCAAAACAACTCATCAAAGGACATTTCTTTGCTTTCAAAATTTGACAACTCAACCATAAATTATACCACATTAATAATGGTTCAGGAAATCCAACACTAAATAAGAATATATTGCCAACAAATAAACCTACAACTCCTACAAGTAAGATATCAATATTATTTGTTAAATGAAAGCTTTTTTTGAGCGTTAACAAGAAAAAAATCAAAACAACTTTGAAAAGTATCACAGTCCAGGAAGGGCTTGTGAGTTGGAGATTGTTCTCGTCGCTTTATAGCCAGTTGGTTCGCATATAATTACAAATAATAATTTGAGAAATAAGAGCTTTGATGAAGGTCATCTTAACAAATAAAAATAAACAGTCTCTCCACGGAAGATAATACTTGTTTATTTATTAAAGCAGCTTTCGACTTTTATAAAGCCACCATCAGTGCCGATTTCAGTAGAACTAGAGACACATTATACGAATTCAAATAAAATATGAAGGGGGCGAGTCATACGATGTCTCCGACATCGTAGGTATGACTCGCCCCCTTCATATTTTCTTTGAATTCGTATAATGTGTCTCTAGTTCTACTGAAATCGGCACTGATGGTGGCTTTATAAAAGTCGAAAGCTGCTTTGATAAATAAACAAGTATTATCTTCCGTGGAGAGTCTGTTACTTTTTATTTATACAAATAATAAGGTAATTCAAAGAAAAATAATACATAACTCTATATTATTAATTTTAAGAAGCATTAAATTAGTTCTAGTATAAAATTATTTAGTAATAATTTAAATTGTATTACCGTATCCAAACCAAGAAGGACAAGAAGTGGTATCGTTGTCATGCCACCTCGTTTCCACTCCGACAGAGATACAGTTCCATCAGCATCATAATCAATCTCAACCATCATATCTTGAAGGATCTATAAAGGAAAATAGAAAAGAATTAATAATTAAAAAAAAAAGAAGAAAACTAATCCATTTACATAATATTATAGAGTGAACCAAGAATTATTACCAAAGAGGAAAAAATAAGTGCATAGGTATGTAAGTAATCATTCAGCAATGTTTGTGGAGATAAAGGTTACAAGAGGATATTTGGATATTATATATTAACCCACAACTTTTATGGTATTCCTAAGTTTGTCCTAGTAAAAACAATGAGATTTTTACTAGGAATTTTTCTGTACATTTTTGGAGCTTTTATATTTTTAAATAATGAGGTAATAACATGGGATCGAGCGTCCAGGTAAACTATGATGAATGAAGCAGTTTCTGAAGTGATAGAAGAATGAGAAGCACAGTGGAAAAAACACCTGAGATTTTTATTATAAGCTGCTTTAAACAGACTACAGTTAAAAGAACTTTATTTTAATAATAGGAGGTGCATAGGCTTACACAGCTAGAGTCATACTTACATTTTAGGTTTCACAAGAAGGCTACGTCATTGGGCGTGGAGTCAGACTTAAGCTTCCACTATTGGAAGCATCTCCAGGAATATTTATATCAGCCATATTTATAAGCAATAGATTTGAATTGATATCACAATACTCATCATGTCATAAGATGCTTCCAGTAATAGAATTTAAACATCGGACTTTACATAGCCCATGATAGAGTCTTCACAATAAAACCTAGAATGAAATTTAATATTAGGCCATTATAATAAGGGCTTATTTTCCTAAATATTTTTTTTTAACCCAAAATGATTTATGAGTAAAGAGAAAGTGTTAAGGTATTTTCGTTTTTCCATATTTATCGACTTTGCTTAATTTGCATTAACAATTAAGTTAAAACTTTTTTAAAAACGTAAAATTGCATATTGTTACAAAATCTGTCAGACTCCCTTCCTAATGACCCAAAAAAATATTACAATTGAGGCAATCAGTAAAATTTAACCTCATTACCATCCAATTTGATTTTTTAAATAAGTCTTAGGATTTATCATTTTCTACATTAGTCAACGAATCCCAAATTTACTAAACAAGATGGAACATAAAAAGCTATTTAGAACTGGGGTAAAAGTTTAAAACACTGATTAGAAGTAACAACTTCCTTTTTTTAGTTAACAAATTTGAAAAAAAACTGAGAAAATGTAATCTTGCTTGCATCTCTAGAGATGGAAATAATGCTAATAAGGAATTTAATATTTACAAAAAAGTGTTATTCAAGAAAAATTCGCGTTTGTTTAATAATCAAATTTTGTATATTATTCTTTCTAGAGGTCGACCAAGAAGTCATGAACACGGTAGAAACTGAAAGCTTAGCTTCGTTTAAAGTCGGGACTTCCGAGTATTGCCGAAGTCAGTATAGTCGGGTGATATTCTAGTTGTCAAATCTCACGAATAACAAAGAAGGTTTCCAATCTGTTAGGTTTCCTGTTTTGTTTGTTTTTATCTTAGAATAATACTATATATAGAAGGAGTGTCACTGATAACATTGAAACCAACTTTTGTTGTGATCATTATCCGCGTTCTAAAAATTCATTTTTGTAATTTGTGACGTCATAACTCTAAAATTATTTGCCTTCGGTTTTATAATTTAATTTTTTATTTAATTATAATTATTGATAGTCAGTTTAGTTTATTGTAATATTTTTTT
>KZ653330.1:63160-79330 GCA_001010745.2 Gerris buenoi
GAGAGGGGGAAGGGTTGAAATGACCTTAAAGGTCATGGTCAAGGGCGTTGTTTAGGCTATGGTCAAGGCCACTGTTAATGGGAAAAATTTGGTTATTTCACAATCCGCAATACAAATTAGTCTTTCCCATTGGAACAACAATTTTGACCTTAGAATGACCTTAAAGGGCATGCTCAAGGACGTGGTCAAGGTCATATTTTTCATAAAAGTTCCTGCTCTTTTCAAATCTGCAATAAAAAATTGGGGTTCCCATTTAAAATAACGAAGTTTACCTTCAAATAACCCTTAAGGGCAAGTTTAAGGGCAAATCCAAGGTCACCATTGAATAGCTAAGGAAAAATCCTGAAACTTTTGTATTTAACTTTTTTCAAAAAAATGCATTTCTGACGAGTTATTCAAGGGTTTCCATACTTTTGTGCCACCCTGTATAATCTATTAACAAAACCCTTTCTCATAGAGAACGCTAACAAATGTTAAATAAAACTACACCATTAATTGTATTAATATATTAAGTAATAATGTATTAATATATTATGAGTTAGATAGAAGCTTATCATTTCACTGCATGAATAGTTATTCGTTACATAATAATGACATGAATTATTCTATAATACATTGTTATTAACTTAGAATCAATAATTCTCTGGATTGCTGTTAACTCAAAGCTTTTAGCGTTGTCATTTGAATAAATACTTAATCAAACATGTATTGTAGAATAAAATATTTAATATATATATATATATATATATATTTATATAACTGGGGAAACAAATAAATAAGACAATAATGAGTTATAAAAGCATATATCATCAATAAAGTACGAGGAAGTTACGTATCTCACTAATTGGCTGACTATTTTATCAACAATGATATACATTTGTTGTATAGACTCTATTATATATTATGGCTTACTTCTTTGCCGAATGCCAAAAATGTCTCTTTTTCCCTAAGAGGAAATGTAGAGCTCCTCGAAATTCTTATATTATTCAAATAAAGCAAACAAGCACAAATTGCAACGAGTGTTGAGTAAACATAACAAAATAAACGAATTCTTTTCGCTTTGCTTCCACGACAAATAAAGTTAGAAATCTAGATACAAAAAGGGGTTGTTGTTTCAACAATATTAATCATTGCTATGAAATAACAAAAAGAACTAGTTCCTCTGTTTGTTCTAATAGCTTTTTTTTTTTTTGCTTTTTTGAAATCACTGAAATAACTAACGATATAGGGTAAAATAAACAAAAAGTATCGATCATAAAGCGCGGCATGTTTACCGTTCCTCCATCTGACTACTCTACGATACAATACTCTTCTGATGTCGCACTGGATAGACTTAGCAGAGAAGATGTCAATTTTTCCTATGACTACTTTTTCCAAACATCTAATGTCATAACGGAAAGCAATGAAGGTATGCCGAGTTATAAAGAGTCACCATAAATAAAGAATGATTGATGAAAAAGTAGTGAAATCAATATAATTACCTATATGTCTAAGAAAGTAAAGCCAACATTTAACATTTAATGAGCAACTAATAACAAATAAACTTTTTCTATTTACTTAAGGCAAGTATATTAATATAGGACTAGGGGGCTTAGCCCCCTACTCGCTTCGCTCGCCAACCCCCTAAAAGACGTGGTAAAGGCCGACATGGTATAAGAAGGGAAATAGTATAGTTATGGAATATAACATGGGAAGTAGGATTGTGGCTGACGTGTAGTGGTGGAAGCCCCAACTACTATCTACTTTCCTTTTCTCGCTGACATTTTAATATACCTAGGTACTCCCTGTTCCGCCTTACAGGCTTTACTATTCTCGGACGAATATAATATCACCCTCACTCTAATGTCTACACGATTAGTACTATGTCACACTCAAGCTCCCCCCCCCCCCCCCCCGGATTTTAGGGGGTATCTCCTAACGCACTCTACTCTCAGTTAAGTGTGTCACTCTCACTGGACTCGTTCGTTTAAAAAACTTTTTTAATAATATAGATAGATTAGTGAATTATTTTGATGCAATCAATCTTCGTTGGATTCTCCTCATAATTTATTCCCCTGAAGTTTTCTAACATAATGTTTTCAATGTTCCGTTCAGATGGTCATTATATCATTGCAGTTCTTCCGTAGGGATAAGCCACTTGGATCTTGATGTATTCGCTGTGGTCATTAGTGAAAAACCTCTTGAGAATCCAAACACAAAGCAGTTCTGTTTGGAGCTGATGTTCTAGGCAAGCTTGTTAGTCCCTGTGACATACTGATCCCCTTTTTTATCTTTAAATAATAACAATGATAAAACGTCTGCCAATTAGTGTGACACATAGCTTTATCATATCTTAACACTGGACGAATGGGCTAAATAAGTATAAAATAAATTATAAGATAGATTTACAAAAATAAAAATAGCTTTTTAATAAATAGGTAGTGCCCATGCTCAACAGAAATCAATATATGCAGAAGTTTAAATTAATGTGGGACCATTTTTGTGACGTGTCATCGTAAACAATTTTTTTTTAAATCTTTTTCAAAAAAGAAAGACTTTGTGTAGGCCGACTTAAATGGGGAAAGTTTCTCATACACATCAGCCTTCGAGAAACTGTTCCTATCTAGGAAATTGTTTTTTATAAACTAATTGGAACTAAAAAATTGGAATCTCGGGAAATTGTTTATATGGTGCCTTTAGCCGATTCAATTTAATTGTTTAATATGATTGACTGAAACAAAGGAATTATAATGTGTAAGCAACAATTCAATGGCATTTTTGAATTGCAATGAGAGAAAAGTCAGTTAGCTATTATTGACATAATTTATATAAGTTTGAGAATACACTTATTATTGATTTACTGTTTATCAATATGAGTATAAATGTCATTTTCCAAAATCAACTTTTCTCAAATTTACATTCAAATAATGTAGAGCCATTTCGAACTAAAAGGAATTAACAGGATTTTAATAATGAAATTTTATTGCTTCATTGTTAAAACTCATAGCTTCTTCATAAAAAGTTTATAATTGATCAATTTCATCTCAGTTATAGGTACTTGTTTTGTTAGCTACTATACTAATAGCTTGCAAAAGGCATTTAATCAAATAATAATTAAAAATCCTCCAAAAATAGAATGCTCACTTATATAAACTTTATACTTTATCGATCAAATTACAAAATCAGGGAGAGAAATTGAAACCTATTATTAGAACTTACTAAAAGAGAGATTATTACCCAAGGAGTTATTCCTTATAAAGTTTATTTTAAGTAACAAAGTAATATCCGACGCTTTTTTGAAGACAAAGGGAAAAAAGAAAAAGGTAAAAAAAAAGGTTTCTATTGAACTTATTAAGAAGAGAAAGTAATTTAGTTAATTGGATGCTGTGTAAGAAGAAATCAATACAATTAAGTTGATGAAAGGTATCCAAGTTAATATCACTTGCTGAAATGTTGGGGATACTTTATAACATTATACTTGATGTCACTTAACCACCAGTCTACACGTGTCATTATTAAATTCTTCGACTAAGATTAGATACCACATTATTGCTCATATAATTATTAATTATAGTTGTAAGAAATAATATAATGTTACTTGACATATTATAATCTAATGAATGAAGTAATAGCAAGTAAATTGAAAAATAAATAAACACAATTAATAATTCATATTTAAATTTTTACATTGATCAAATTAACTAAAATTCTTCAAAAATGTATGTTAACATATAGATCAAACCAACGCACTTTACATCGGATATAACCTTAGATTCGGGATTTAAACCCCCAAAAAATAAATCAATTTTTAAATTTATCCTCATAAGTTGACGCCAAGAATACTTATGTTAATTCTTTTTTTTTCTAAAAAAGTGGAATTTTGGAACCCACAGATTTCACAGCCATAGTTCAATTTAATAATAATTTATGATTAAAAGTGGCGGTAGTTTATTCGATAACGTTTTGAATAAGTAAAAGATATGAGTTATACAGGGTGTTTGGTCGAAGATGTAACAAACGAAGAGGGCAGATTCTACCCATCATTTGCAACAAAAAACACTATATATACCATGGGTCAATTCTCAATAGTTTCGCCACAATAATTTTTTTTGTTATTTTCCAAGGTACGTCCATTTTACTTTAAAAAATCGATTGCTGCACCTAAAATATTGATGATAGAGCTGAAATAAAGGTACCGTTGGAAAGAGGAGAAAATTTCAGTTTAGAAAATGTCTATTTCAAATGCTTTAAAGGAGCAAAACATATCCATAAATTTCATTTTATTGTTAATTTTATCAAAAAAATTAAAATTTATTTTTGTTTAAGCCTGTAATTTAGCCAAAACGGCATGAGCTACAGTTTGCCAAATTTCAGTAAAACTTCTCCATTTATTCCCCTTCAATTTAAGTACCATAACACTATTAGTTGATATGCAATTTTTTTGAGCTATGATTGAGTTTTTGTAAAAAAACGACCGTAAAAACGCGTACAGACCACCTTACGTGTTACCTAGAGGAGATGTCTTAATTTTTATAATTACCCAAATAAGTGAGATGAATGAGCGGATTTTTTTTTCACATTAAATTAAAGAGGACTGCAGACCATAATGACCATAGGTCCATCCTAATTGACCATAGTCCTATGGACTATGTAAAAGGAAATTTTAACTCTTATGATATTTGACCGGAATATAATTTATCATTATAAAAATGGGAAGTATTATTATTATTTTTTTTTTTTTTTCAAACTTAATCATGCTAAATGCAATTATTCATTAAAGAATAAAAATAAGGGGGTTGACATTGTTAAAAAAAAAAAAAACACACCCTGTGGAAACAGTAATAATACTACACTAAAAATAATAATGCTATTGTAGAAATAAGTTTTGTATAGAAAAACTTGTTGGACAAATTCTTTAATGTAGAATTGCATTTAACATGATTAAGTTAAAAAAAAAAAATTATTTTATACCTATTTCACATTTTTATAATGATAACTTACATTGGTCAAATATCATAAGAGTTAACTTTTACATAGTCCATAGTATATGGTCTTTTACATAGTCAATATGGTCATTTAGGGTTGACCTATGGACAGTATGGTCTGCAGTCCTCATTAATTTAATGTGAAAAAAAAAACCGCTCATTCATCTCACTTATTTGGGTAATTATAAAAATTAAGACATCTCCTCTAGGTAACACGTAAGGTGGTCTGTACGCGTTTTTACGGTCGTTTTTTTACAAAAACTCAATCATAGCTCAAAAAAATTGCATATCAACTAATAGTGTTATGGTACTTAAATTGAAGGGGAATAAATGGAGAAGTTTTACTGAAATTTGGCAAACTGTAGCTCATGCCGTTTTGGCTAAATTACAGGCTTAAACAAAAATAAATTTTAATTTTTTTGATAAAATTAACAATAAAATGAAATTTATGGATATGTTTTGCTCCTTTAAAGCATTTGAAATAGACATTTTCTAAACTGAAATTTTCTCCTCTTTCCAACGGTACCTTTATTTCAGCTCTATCATCAATATTTTAGGTGCAGCAATCGATTTTTTAAAGTAAAATGGACGTACCTTGGAAAATAACAAAAAAATTTATTGTGGCGAAACTATTGAGAATTGACCCATGGTATATATAGTGTTTTTTGTTGCAAATGATGGGTAGAATCTGCCCTCTTCGTTTGTTACATCTTCGACCAAACACCCTGTATTTGTGAATAAAAATGTTGATTTGCCCACTGATCTGAAAACAATGGCCACAAGATGGTTTAATATTTAAAAACATTCGCCATCGACATATTTAAGTGCGATCAGTTCATACTACAATTATGTAAACTCGTCTTATACTTAACCCTTCAGGATTACACAATTATCAATCAGTCAACAGAATTTATTGATTTTATACAAATAATAACTGAATAAACGCAAACAATAACGCTGAATTGAGCGTTATACTATACATAAATGTGGCAATTCTTCTCTTAATCCACAGAGCTAAAATGAATGAAAAAACAGGCGTTGAACAAATGTTAGATACGAATGTAAATTTGATGTTAAAATTTTTGAGCTAGAATAATTAAACAATATAAAACATTAATTTGGAATACTAATTTACACCTCGAACGTTTAAATAGTTTCATTAAAAATATTTATTAAGAAGTGAAATTTTTAGAAAGGTAAATTTCCCAAAGAAAATCGAATACATGATTATGTAATAAAATTTGAACTGATAGGGGTTTATTCAATCACATCAACCCACTTTCAATGATTTCAACCACTGCTGCAAAAGAAAACATGTCCTACTAGCAGTTGGTGAAGGCTTTAGTCATAGTGATGACTTTATGAAAGAATATCTAAATTATCACCAGTAAGCCCACCAGTTGCAAGCATGCAATGGTTTGTTTCAAAACAATGGTTTGTAGGCAACAAACCAAGTTGTTTACAACAAACTATTGTTGTAAAATAATATAAAAAATAAATAATTTTAAACAAAATTTTCTGATCTTTCCAAGGATTGGTCATTCATTGTTACGAGATTCATATTTTTTGAGTCATTCAACATTTTTTTGGTGAAGGCCAATTAATTTTTCCTCCAGAAGGGAGGAAACATTAACTTTCCACCCTAGTTTATAGGGAGGAAAGGACCCATTACAGCCTAGTTGTGAAAATCATGGCGGAAAGTAGAAATCGTGGCGGAAAGTAGAAATCGTGGCGGAAAGTAGAAATCGTGGCGGAAAGTAGAAATCGTGGTGGAAAGTAACAGTAGAGCCAACTTATTATTCTTAAAAAAATCAGTGTTGCCTGTTTCGTAACTAATAGCAGTTTTTTTTAACTCAATGACTCGAGGGGTTAAAAGCTTTTATTAAATATTACAGAGCTTAAATGACACGTACTTTTGATTGCCGTGATACTTTAATTTTTATCGTCATTTAAAAATGTCGTTTGACTTCATTACTGAGTTTAAACAAAACTTATAGAAAAGTGTCCTTGTAGAAAAGAGGTAGGTTACATCCACACAGGTTATATTATTGTTTTTGATTTCTCGTATTTTAGAGATAAACACAAATAAATTAAATATTATTCAGTTTGTCATTTTGTAGTACATTTTGTGTATTATTAAACATTTGAGTTATAGAGTTATTATTATGATTACATAGTTATTCAAAGTTATCAGGGCCGCCCTTAGGCAGAGGCAACCACCCCGGGCCCCGCGCTTTTAGGGGNATTTCTACTTTCCGCCACGATTTCTACTTTCCGCCATGATTTTCACAACTAGGCTGTAATGGGTCCTTTCCTCCCTATAAACTAGGGTGGAAAGTTAATGTTTCCTCCCTTCTGGAGGAAAAATTAATTGGCCTTCACCAAAAAAATGTTGAATGACTCAAAAAATATGAATCTCGTAACAATGAATGACCAATCCTTGGAAAGATCAGAAAATTTTGTTTAAAATTATTTATTTTTTATATTATTTTACAACAATAGTTTGTTGTAAACAACTTGGTTTGTTGCCTACAAACCATTGTTTTGAAACAAACCATTGCATGCTTGCAACTGGTGGGCTTACTGGTGATAATTTAGATATTCTTTCATAAAGTCATCACTATGACTAAAGCCTTCACCAACTGCTAGTAGGACATGTTTTCTTTTGCAGCAGTGGTTGAAATCATTGAAAGTGGGTTGATGTGATTGAATAAACCCCTATCAGTTCAAATTTTATTACATAATCATGTATTCGAATAAAACTGTAGATTTGTACAAAATGATACACTCTTTTTGTACAAATCTACAGTTTTATTCAGAGCTTGATAAAGTTTTGCACGTTTCAACTTAGAAAAAAAAGTAAGGTCATATTATGAGAGTTCAACCCCCCTTCTGGCAATGCCGGGTACTTTAGGTAGTTCAACATACCTACTGTATATTTAAACATTCATACATCTGAAATTTCAAATTTTGTTGAGGGATGATTTTGAATACGAAATTATAAATATTATTTTTATGAATGTTTTCATATTTTTGTTTACTCGACCCTAAGCTACTCTTACTATGTGAAAAGGGCGATGGAATAATTAAAACAAAGCAAACCTTACATTAATAAAGACTCCTACATTTGATTTATATTCCAGTTAAATTATATTCACAGGAATTTATTATAAATATTTCACATCATTAATTGAACAGGTCACTATAATGAAAGCCTGTCATATAGCCCCGTAAAAACAGCATTTCTTTTAAATTTATATTTGTTTTTAATTTTTTTAAAAAAAAAAAATCTTCGGGAAACGGAAATAGAAATTTGAAACTCTGCAGATTTATTAGGAATAAAAGAGAGAAGTAAATTTATATTGATCTAGAAAAGTCCCAGATAAGCCATGGTCTTGATCAGATAAAAAATAAGATGAGTCAACAAAGTATAGTATACGAGATAAAGAGGCAGAATAGAAGAAAAAGCCAGTACCTATTATATTAGATTCGTATAAATAAATCTAGAGTTTTCCCAACAAATTCACGCTTACTCAACAAAAATTTAATAAGGGATGAGTATATAAATCACTTAATTCTTTGAATAACGACATTTGAAAGACTTTGGTGATATAGAAACGAAGCGTTTGAGTTTAAAACTCAATTAAGTTACACCACTCACAAGAAAGCATTTATTGAAATAAGACGATTTTCATAGTAGAGAGAAAGTATGTGTTCATTAGAGTAAATCAACAAATAACTAGAACAGAAACAACAATGGGCTAGTTATGACCTACCATATAAATTTCATTTAAATCGGACGCAGATAAGCAAATTGGAAATTATGAACTACATTTACACCAACAGACAGACACGACACCAAAAAATTTTCCTTTTTGTAAAGAAGTAAAATTCTTTAATTAAGATTAGATATTGAAATTATATTAGATTTTGAATTTGGAGACGTAACAACAAGTTTCGTTCATCGGAACGATAACATTGGTTCTACTTTCTACAATGCTGATTAAATGCTCGGAAACAATAAAGAATAAAAACATTTTAAAATAATTCTTTAAAAACCGTGATATTTTTAACTAACTAAATTTGATCTCATTCTGCTAAATTGATCAGTTCTAATTCAGGTTTAAATGGACCTATTCTGGTCAGCATTTAGAAGGGAATAGCTTTTAAATGCTTGTACAATACAGTGGATTTTAGCTGCTAAACTTTTTAAGTGCATGCTCTGCTAAAAGGAACACGATTAAGGATCTAGCACTTATCTAGGCAGTTTTTCAACACTCTGACCCTTTTAAACGAATATAACCATTTAACACACCATTAAAAGTGGGCAATTATAAACATTATCCAGCGCATGTCGATGAAAATCTTTTACATAATAAAAGATTACAGTTAGAAACATTAATAAACATTGTAATTTTACATTTTGCTTCCGGGCTTACCGAAGGTAACAAAAAAATTGTATGTTTCCAATAGACATTAGGGAATATTTTTGGTTCCGTGTCTGTCTGTCACTCAATTTTTGCGACCTAACATATCTTAAAAAATTACTCGTCCAATTTTAATGAAATTTTGATGATAGGTAAAAATTAGCCCATTGTTAGTCCCATTAGGTTTCAACCCTCTGCGTCTATTACTTTTCTCTTCCACATGCGCACAAACATATATATATTTACACCTATATCTTCAAAAGTATATTCATCTGATTTTTATAAAATGGTTTGTCGAACTTAGCCCGGTTAGCTCTATAAATTATGTTAATTTGATACTTTAATTCATGTAAAAAAGAAAAAAAAATTAGAGGTTTGAACCAAATAAGGTGGGGAATTGAGTAAATTTGACAATAATGTTGTAAAAGCATAAATAGTGTACGAAATAGGACGCTAGGATGCTATATGTGCCACACTAATTGGCAGACTATTATTTTTAGCAACCAAAGAAACAAAATTATAAACGATTTTTCCATCGCAGCATGCAAAATTTATGTTGATTAAAAGTAATAGCAAATGTCCAAATAAAATTAATACAAATGTTTCAGGTTACAGGTAGCCGTAAAGTTGGTTTAAATTTGTGAAGGTAAATAGAAGCTTGTAAAACATAGTTCCACGAATGTATCTCAAATTATCTCATTAGGTGATTACTGGACGGAGGATTGGACACAAAACTTTTACCTGGTGATCGTTATCATTAGTGTAAATCGTGGCACTGTTCTCAAAGAATTTAAACTATTAAATATAATGTTTGGACACTGTTTTTAGGCGATACAGTTCGGATACGCTAATTCAAAAGAATATATTTGATTCATTTTTCCGTCTCTTTTTTACTGTCCCCTTTATATATTTTATGTAATTGCTGAAGGTGTCTTCAGAGGTAATAAAAAAGATGTTAAAATTATTTTTAAAAAAGGTGATATTTCAACCTTTAAATGGGTTTTTCTCAAACCTGCTTGAGTTGCCTGCTACTCCTCTCATAATAAAAATTTAAATGTTAATTCTTTACTATAAAGTAAAGTTGTCAAAAATAGTAAGGTCAACAAAGGAGCCTGAAGCTGAGTCCTCGAGCTCTAGCAACTGACTTAGCAATGGAGTCAGTTGCTAGAGCTCGTTTTATTACCCCCACACCTTTAGAGAAACACATTTAGAAATTACTAGCCTTCACCCCGCGCGAAGCGGGGTGAAGGCTAGGTATTTAGGCTTATGCTATGTTTCCTATTGTCATGTAAGCCTAGCAATTAAATGAAATGCCTAAATATATATTTTTCCTAAGCCATCTAGGAATAAAATCAGGACTATATAAAACATCATTCATTCCGGTTCAAAGAATATAATTTTCTCCAAATCGTAGTAACGACTCTATCTATATATTTTAAAAATAGCCAAAAGAAACTATAATAAATATGTATAGTAATTGATAAAACATACTTAAAAAGGTATGATAAATAAGAGAAAAAAACGTCCTTAAAAACCAATTAGACTGTGAAGTCATTGAACAATCATCAAACATGATGGTGCATTAATTTAATTACCAGTCCCTTCTCTCAATACGGCAGTTGCACCAGTAAATATTTAATAACCCTAGTTCTAGGAAAAATTAATAAAGTAATAAATACTCAATAAAGAGCATTAGTGTGAGGTTTAACAACCCCAATCAGAAATTAAATCGGTCAACAATTGCGGACGCCATAAGAGCTCAAAGTCAATTTTTTCTTATAAAAAATAAAATTTAGCTCTATCTAAGGTAGAACCGATGGAGTTACGACAAAAATTCATAGGACCAAACTTTTAGATCTTTTAAAATCAGTTGCCGTAGGCGCAGTCAGTTTGTCGATACGACTTACCGTTTGGCCACAATAAGCCTCCAAAAAAACTTTAAAGTACGTCCACCATCTTTAATTTTTAATGGGGGTAAAAATGTATTTTGTTAACTTTTCGAATCTTTCCAGTAGGTTTGGGCCAGTTTCCGACCAAACGCAAAAAACCGGGAGTCTTTAGGTGGTCTAGAAGTACTCAAAAATTTTGATTAGCGAGTCAGAGGGTTGTTTACGCTGAGTCAACCTAATTTTTTTAGATTATGTTTTATATACTTTTTTCTATAAAATTGTTAATAACTTTGGTTCTACTCAATATTTTTCGATGAAACCAAGCCTACAATCTATCTATCTATGCCTAATCGATTTCATTTAGCCAGTTTTGCGCCTATAAAGTCTGACTGAGGCGACAGACACACATACATACATAAATACATGCACGAAAAAAGTTAGGGCCGGATTCGGTTTTCGGGATGTATAAAACGAAAAAGTATCCAACAAATTTTCAAAATTCTGACCAATGTACAGACAAAACTTTAATTTTATATACATATATAGATATAATAGATATAATATATTTTATCTTTCTTCTAACTAAATAGATATGATATTGTAGTTTTTTGATTCTTAATAGGCTAGTTAATTGGACTAGTTAAAATAACATAATATTTAAAGTCGTATAATGAAATTAGTAATTAGACTAGGTGAGAATTAAATTTGAATTTTAAATGAGAATTAGTAAATTTAAAAAAAAAATGAATATTGAATGGCAGGAGATGATTCAAGATAAAACGAACAGTCACTCTACGTCAAAACGCAGTTTCCTACGTGGAGAGACCATTCTTTCAACCCTTAAATAAGTACAAGAAAATAAGATAAGTATAGGCAAATAAGTGAAACTAATTTATCAACTCCAAATTATATTTTCAATTAAACAATAGAAAAACAAGATATAATGAACATTTAATACAGAATTTAAAAACTCTTTTTTGTTACCAGTGACTTCAAAAGGATAAGATTAAATTTAATAAAGACTAAAAGCTTTTTAATTTTTATATTAATTATTATTTACGTTATCTTTTTCTTTTATTTTGAAAAAATCCAAAAGAAAAAACAAAACGAAATAAATTCTGTTAACAGGGAAGTTAAAAGGAAATTTAATCCATGCTCTCCTACAGTGATTTTAAAGAAATTCTGCGAACATAAATATCAAACAAGCTTGAGGATATTGCGAGATGAAAATTACAACAATGGACTTTCAAAGCAACCTATTCAAAATAATTAACAATGCATTGGATAACCAAGTTTCACTTCATATAAGCTTAGAAAATTAAAATTCTTGTGTCTATTGTGTAGAGTGTAGATTTATTCATTGTTTAAATCATTGTTCATTCATTAAAAACTTTTAACAATCCAGCAAATATATTACTAACGCTAGCTAAAAGTGAGTCAATTACAATTGGGTATTCTTCGTCACTCGTTAAACAATTGATAATTCAATTTATGATTAAACTTAATTTTCAATCAAACAAATTGAAATAAAACAAAATGTTTTATCAGTAAAAAATGTAGAGTAACCATTAAAAGCTGAATTAAGTTTTAATTGAATGCAAAATAAAAGGGAGTAGGTAGGTATATATATATTATTCAGCAAATATTGCAGCTGAATAAATATTAAATTATGAGAAATAGAAGAAATAAAAACATGGCATATTTTGCTCTACTTAATTTTTAAATAACTCAACCAATTTGAAACTATGTTTACTCTTTTTAAACTGCAATATTAACAAATAAAATATTTTTACTTTTTTATATTAAAAAAAAGAAATGTTTTATGGGTAATAATATATTCAAATTTCAACAGTATTGCTTATTTAGAGTGTTAGCAAATATGAGAAAGGGGATTATACAAAATCTGAGCCTGGATACAAAATGAGAATCCCTAATTGCACTTAGGATGAAAACCATAGACGTTTTAAATGTTAATTGTATCTACTATTTGATTGAGAATATTTCTAATACCTAATTAAACTTTATTATTTATAATAAAGGTTATATTTTTATTTAATAATTTCTGAATCCACTTGCATCAAATTTTGTAAAAATATTTATCCCGAGTCAAATACCTATCAGATAATTGTTTTATCTCAATTAGTGGATGCTGCACAGTAAGAACGAAGTTCCTTACGCGTTTCATTAAATATAAATAGTAAAATCACACTTCTAAGTATACGATGCTAACTACTTATACAAGGTGGAGTTTCAGAGTATTTCAGAACTGATTGTTCTACGCCTTCATACTTGCAACCTCTAGATCTTTATTTTAATATGTCCAATTGTTTCGTATAGCTAAAATATTGAATCCCGGTTGCTCAAAATTTTAGACCCTCAACTAAGAGCGTTTTCATATTTACAGAATACATCCTTGTCTTGCATTCCTTCATCTTAGGGCTTGAATAGGTAGGTTAATTTTCCTGAAATTGATAATTGGAACGAAGTTCCTTATGGCACGTTCTGGAGCCTGGGAGTGAATCCGAAAAAAAACGACCAAAATCACCGTCACAAAATAACCGTCACGAAATCTACAGATGACGATAACTTGAGTAAAAGCTCACCGAGTTAGATGAAATTTGGTACACATGTTCATTTTACCATTGCCCAGGCTGAGTTCGTCGGAAAACATTAACCGCCCAAGCGTTCACGCGCAACGCTCGCGTAAACGTAAGCTTCAAATTTAAAATTGGGGAATTACTTGGGGATTAAATTTCAAATAAAAATGGGGGAAAAGTGTTATTAAAGAAGACTGTTACTTGACTTGTTTTGACTATTTTTGTTATATACCTATGTCAATAATGTCACTTTGTTTTGTAAACTAGGCATCGCGTGGCTCTATCATTGAAGCGAGCGAATTGCAATGAAATACTGCATATTAAAATTAATTCATGACGAATGCCATAGTTGAAGATAAGTGGAAGAGGGTAGTGTGGGATAGTAGAGTGAGGGCACTCGGTACAAAGCTTGCCTTCCTAGACCTATAACACTACACGCCTTTCGAACCTTAACCACCTGCCGGTAGCTTTTAAACAATTATTATAAATGTATCTCATCATTACGCAAAGACTACTGCTTGTATCAAGTTGAAATTTTTCATGCCTGTTTCAATTGATCTTTAGACGATGTATATGAAGTTTTGTTAAAATCGTTGCGTTAGGACGTAAGATATCGGTAAAAAGGTTGTTTTCTCTATTTTAAACGTTTAGGTCCGCTTTAATAGTTTTAGCGATCTTTATTAACTCATAGCGGTGTCGTTGTTGGTTTTACTAAAAAATGTTATTTGAAAAAAATGTTCGTCTCATCGAATAGGTGATGATAGAATTTTTTCCCGTCCTGAAATTCCAATTTTAAATTTCAAGCTCACGTTTACGCGAGCATTGCGCGCGAACTCTTGGACGGATCACGCTGTCCAACGAACTTAGCCTGAGTATTAGTAAAAGGAACATGTATACCAAATTTTAACTCAATCGGTCAACTTTTACTCAAGTTATCGTCGCACGCGTAAACGTTACAGACAGACAGACATACATCCAAGAAGCATATTTCGTTGAATGTAAGAAGCTCGCTTACGCTCGCTTCAATAAATAAAATATAATCATGTAAAATTTCACCCTGATACAAGCAGAAGCTGTAGAGAAGGGAAGAGATATAGATATTTTATAATAAAATTAATTGGCCGGGTAGGTAGAAAACAGTCCTATTTCAATCCAAAATCCTTTAACAAACATACTCTTTCACTATAAACTCATCATGATCAACTTTTTTCTTATTTTTAAAATATATTTATAGTAAGACGCTTCCTTTAATTATACAAATAATTATTTTCTTTTAATTTTGCCTTAACTCTGCCAAGTACAATCAGTTCGTTATTTTTAAAGCAGTTCGTTATTATAAGTAGTTAGCAATGTATACGTACTTAGCAGTGTGATTTTATAATTTATATTTAATGAAAAATGTAAGGAACTTTGTTCCTACCGGGTGTCCCGCGACACCACACGTATTTTTACTTTTCCTCATTACTAATAGTAGAAAAAGTATTGTTTTTCTTATAGACTTTTGTACGGTGAGTAAATTACGCTGTATAAGGTCAAGAGCTATATAAACACCCAAAACGTATTCTAAACTGAGACTAAGAGATTTCTCTTTTCCGTCCAAAGATATGATTCTGATTTGACTGAAACTAATGAAGGTAGAATACGAAAACTACACTGTTATGCAAAATTTAACGAACTTCCTGGTTGTTTCGAGGTTGCTAAATCCGAATATGAAGTCAAAATTTCTCTTATACACACAATTTTCTCGGAAAATGCGTCTAAAGTTTGGGAAAATGGAACTTTTGGAGGTTTTCGACCCAATAATCCCAAATTGGGATACTACACACCAAACAGTCAATTTAGGGGAGTGGAGCGGTCTCTGGTGATTTTCCCTCGGGTTATCACTCGCCCAACAGCGAAAATTCTGTTTACCAACAGTTCCACAAAGGTGGATGTGGGCCTCGTCACTGAATGCATCGCGGCTGACAGACATCATCTTCAAAACTTAATGAAAAAACTAGAAAATCTACAATCTACTGAATCGAACAATATAAACCTTATTTCTGTGATAAAAAAATTTGGGCAAATCCCTAACTTGTAAGTTGAAGCGAGCGTAAGCGAGCTTCTTACATTCAACGAAATATGCTTCTTGGATGTTTGTCTGTCTGTCTGTCTGTCTGTAACGTTTACGCGTGCGACGATAACTTGAGTAAAAGTTGACCGATTGAGTTGAAATTTGGAATAAATGTTCCTTTTACTAATACTCAGGCTAAGTTCGTTGGACAGCGTGATCCGTCCAAGAGTTCGCGCGCAA
>KZ653331.1:18484-37685 GCA_001010745.2 Gerris buenoi
AAAAAAAAAAACAAGAAAGCAAGCTAATAAAACGTAGTTAAAAGAATGTGACGAGGGGATTCTCTGAAATGTTCAAAACAACTATTGTAACATGTCTAAAGGTGTGTTGCAAAAGCATTTTTTTTTATTTTGGCACACGAACAGGGATAAGGGTTCCCTATAGGGGGTTGAGGAATATGTCGCGTGCTTAGTTTGTTAAGGATTAAGAGATCGTAATGGTTAATGGTATTGAAGCTACTAAGGATGCCTTGTGTGGGCAACCTCTGGGGTATACTAGGCTTTCAAAGTATGGTCAATCTTTAGCGCGCTCTAGCGGCCAAACGAAGAAAGCTATTGAGCTGGTTCTGGTTTTATTTTTTAGAAAATTTTATCAGCTTTCTTTTTGATTAGAAGTAACCTTTCTCTAGGATGCGTCGTTTCGGAGTTATAAGCGAAAAACTAAAAAACTTCCAAAATTTGATGGTTTTTCACCATTTTTATGGTGAAGCCATATCCGAATCTAGTCGATAACTCGATTTTCAGATTGAGCACCCCCAAAAACATAAAGATCTGTCGAGAAAAATTCTTCAGCAATTTTTTCCTGTTCAAACTACCAAATGACTGGACTACAAGGGTAAACCAGGCTATATTAAACTCTTATTGATTTTTTAACCCGACAAAACATGTGAGTGTTTATATACGTACACCACGGCTATCACCAACATTGCTCAAGCCGACACGACACGTGTTTGATTTCGGAGTCTCTGTCTGAATCGGAATCAGGCATGAAAAGGCCTTACCTATGTCTAGACCCTTGGTGATCTCCAAAGGTATTCACGATTAAATGGTATTTCTGTATAATATAATTTAATTAACACTGCTTGGTTGCGATTTATAAATGATTTGTGATAAAAACGAATATGATATTGTTTAACTTATCAGGTGTCGGTGTCGGGTGTTGATAAATCAAAACAGTTGCGTTTCGTCGAAAAGCATATTAATCGCATCGCCTGTTTAATAAGAGACGTTCATATCGTTACTCGAGTGTTTATAACAGCAAGTTCTTTGATGTGGTCCAATTAAAACTGAATAGTGAGAAGGGGGTGAAGTACAAAGGGAACAAGATAACTAACTAGGAGAGAAATGATATTGCCTGGTATCGTCGTACTTAGCAGCTACGAGCGGGTTTATACATGCTTAATGAGAATCCCTTGTATAATAAGAGGCCAAGTTATAAAGCACAAAGCCTGGCAGGAGCTTAGTGTGGCGGCACCAACTTACCCCCGGCTCTGGGCCACTCTATGATTGATCGAAGAGCTTTGTAAGCCTTGCCACACCACAAAGGGATCGCCCCACTGAACCGGCCACAAACCCGAGGGGGGTCAAGGACGATGCTGTTAGAAGGGCAAACAAGGGAAATGACACCGGCAGACGACAAAAGGACATTTCACTCACCTTCGAACAAAAGACTGAACAAAGATGTCACTGAACAAGATAATCATATATTATTAGCACAATAAAGAGTTACGTAGCAAAATGTATGTTCAACCTTAAAATTCTAAATGTGCGCAATGGGTGCTGAGGCAGGAAACAAATTGTTTTTTTTATTACAACTGACAATACTCGTAATATGTCAAGATAACTTTTAGCCATCTACCTGTCTGCCCATGTTAACATTAATTTTCATTGCCCATCCCTAAGACGTACTCACAAATAACTTAAAAATAGTCAACTTAGAGCTGTATCAGAACTATGATTCTAACCATAGTGAAAAAATGTAATATTCATGATTTATAAATGTATTTTTATATATTATTTATTTTATGACTAATAATAAAAAGGTGCGTAAGCTTTAAATAAATAGATCATAAGCGCCATGCCTTGCTTTCACCGTGCTCTGTTTATCGTTTCACCAAATTACGTGATAAGCCTTGCTTAGTTACGTTGTGGGGGTTAACTTGATGCTCCGGCTTGGCATCCCTCTGTTTCAGCTTATTATCAGAAACTTGGGATTCCATGACCAGCCAAATTTTTTTTTTTTTTTTTTTTTTTTTTTTTTTGCTGATAGACTTTCAATAAATTAGCTGGATAGTCCAAGAAATAGTTTGTGAAATGAATGATTCCACCATCCTGGACTTGCACCAGAAATATCCCAGAAGCCTGCTCCCGGGGGCAAACAAATGAACACGACAGTGAAGAGTGACCATTATCTATTCTATATTATTAAATTACTTGATTTAACCTAAAATTAAACTAATGGCACCACCATCCTGAGATTCTGCCAAAAAAGATCAGAAAGCCCGTCAACGGGGAATTAAATGACCTTGATAGGTGGAGGTAGAGCCAAAACTATACCTGCCTTGTCGTGGATTTTGATCAGCAAAGTTAAGGATACCGGTCAACGGCTAAATAAATAATCAGTTAGAGGCGGAGCCAAGACTAAGCCTAAACTATATTCACAGAAACTAAACCTAACTATACATAAACAAATAAAGCTTAAAATCTAATTGATCTCTTAATCTCTTAATTGATCCATGGCTTCGACCGACAAATCCCCAGGATGCACACCTAACGGGGGAAACAAATAACCTAGGCAGGTGCAAGATGGTGTTTCCAAAACCAATTTTCATTAACTGGCAAAGTATAATGACAGCAATGATGATTTGAATGTGTTTTATGCACAATCTTGCACCTGCATATTTTGGTTTAGTGGCTCGTAATTTATTTAAGGCAACACAAATAGATGGCTCGATTGCCCTGGGTAAATATCACTTACGGCCTTCCCGATTATACCATATACAATTTTCGAAAAATCGTCTAAGGTGTTATAATTATTCTTAAAATAGTCCAAGGAAGATGCTTCGGAACTCATTATTTTACAGGGGAGATAAATTTGATTTTTTATTAAAGAAATAAATAAATGGTATTAATTAACTTTGTTCTACCTTAACAGAAGAAAAGTGGTGGGTCACAAAGTGAAAGAGGCGCACTTATATACCTCTTTTACTTTGTTACCCACCTACAATAATATCTATAAAATGTTGAAAAGTAGAATGGGTACGGTATGAAAGTCAATAACAATTAAGACAAAGGAATATTTAGTACAATGTACTTTAGGACAAAGGAGTATCTCTCTATCACATATATATATAATTTTAAAATAAAAAATCGGCCCATAATTACTTAGCCCAGTGTTTTCCACTTATTAGATTTCGTGTAAATCCTTCAAAATATCAAAATAGAATTTTCGTGCCATCACAATCATTTCTCTTCATATGAGAAAGTAAAAAGGTGGGTGACAAAGTAAACGAGTGCCTAAATAATAAATGTGGTATCGAAATTTTCCGACCATCATTTTTTTTGACGATATTTGTTGCGCACAGTGATGTAATTTGGAAGCAAGAATTGAATGTTCGTATTTGTCCTAGAAGCAATTTTCAATCGGCAGCATCACCTAATCATAATGAATTTAACGGTGCAGGTGGTGGATGCTATGCTGGTAAAACAATTTTTCCGGCAGCGCAACACATTCCAGGAGTATAAACTTGACATTTTAACGCATGACAAAATCTTCTTATTTTACTCATATCTCCAATTATTATTTTTAAATTTGATGAGTAGTCAATTCTGGAGAGAGAACGCAAGGCGGTTAAATGACAGTGCTCTTAATGCCGTCGTATTTATAGATGAATGCCTGCGTTCGCATTAGTTAAGTGTTGAAGTCTGTGTGACTGTCTATGTCGTAATCTTTATGCTTCTAAATGTTGTTCATAACTTTATTGTGATCGTACATTTAAATTTCTAATATTTTCATTGTCATGCGAGAGTTTTTCCTTGAACATATTTCATTGTCAAATTATTGTTTACTGTCACACGTTTAATTTTATATAACGACTTTTGTACCGCGTACCCGTGTACCCGACAAATATATACATATATTTATACCCATATATACACATTCTTTCGAAAATAACAATTTCAGTCTAAAGTACGTTTCAGGATATTTATAGTGTAATGTTGTTGAATTATAATGACAGTCGCTTACAACTTTGCGGCAGAATAAAACGCTGCAGTACAACATTCAATCTGATTTCTTCACTTGATAAATGCAATCAATTCGAATATACATGGCCGGTATTATTTTAAACGGACATTAAGTGGAAAAGTTGTCGAAACAGTATGTTATTTAGCCTTATTAGATATTCCGGTCGTAACTATTGAAATGATATTTCCCTGGATACCCGAGTCCGGTGTTCCCTCGTCCATATTGTTCAAATTGCACCTTTGGGAACGACCGTGTTAGAATTACCTCTCAAAACTGTTTAATATAAAGGAGCTGGGAATTTCGACCTCGATGAATAAAATGGACATAACTATTTCCTAACGACTCATTTTGATTTACCATCAAGCTTAAATAGCTGGTATTTACATCTATGATGAGGTTGAGACCAACATTCTCCATGGTTTCCAAAGCATTGATTTTACATTGTCAAACGTACACTTACTTAGTTAGATTGTTCACTTAATTGTATTGTACACTTAATTACTATACACTTACTTGTATTGTACACTTAGTTGGATTGTACACTTAGTTGGATTGTACAATTAGTTGTATTGTACACTTAGTTGAATTTTACACTTAGTTTAAAACTTTTTTTCAGTTAATTTGATAGAATTTTAAAAGCTAATAGAACTGAAGGTGGCTTGTTAGTCCAAACCTAGTCTTTCAATTTCCCTTCTTCTCAAAGACTGAAGGCAGAATAACAAAAAGTTCAGAGAATGTTTCAAAAAATCCCCAAGGGAATGATTGGTAGGCAAAAGGTTTGCCAACTAGCGTGTTATAAAGTATCAATTGAGTTGGACGAGTAGTTTCTCTTACTTTTAATCAGTTGGTACTCAACTAAACATCTATTCATACTTAACCGTAATCAGTTATTGTGTTCATATGAACACTGCTCTGTGATTTAAACAAAGAATGAAGCCAGCGAGGATCTACCAAAGTGTAGAAAAAAAACATTTTGAATTTCAGAATAGTATATTACGTCCTTCTTGCTTATAAGAACATGACTGCAAACAGTTGTTCCTTCTTTTACATCATTGGCAAGTCTTACATCTCTATAAAAATGCAGACTAGTACGATTTCCTCTTGAGTACTTGAAAAAAGGAATTATATTACTCCGAAACGTCGGTGAGGACATAAGTTCTAATGAGATGAAGTTTTTTGTAGCATTGTATTTTATACATCAACCTGGGAATAATGTTTTTTTTTTTTTCAAGGTAAAATTGGGGTTTTTATTTCTTGGGGGGTTGTTAAAAATACCATATGATAATAATTAATAATAAATAATAAGATGGAATAATATTAATATAATCCTAACATAATAATAATAACTAATATCAAATTTATCATTTCATTTACAATAATTGCCCAAATATAATTTCTAAATAATGTCTTATACTCTTTTTTAAATAGCTGTTGTGTGACAACGCTAGCGACAGCTTCTGAACTCTACTTTACGTTAATTTCCTTACAACCAATTGTACTTTAAACGTTATTGTTTTCAATAGTTTATTTAATTATTATTAAATAATTAAATTAGCGGAAATTTAATTGTTATTTAACCGAACAGGAGGCTCCTTGTAGGAGTTGTTTGCTCTAGGGCCCTAAGGCCTACTAAGTAAGTTTCACTTTATATTAGGGACAATATTGTATACAAATTTCAATACAGGTACTTGGTCTCCCAGGAGTTCTAACAGTTGGTTTCTAAACAGTTGACGTAAAGTTTTATTAATTTACTGTTTCGCTAGAAAATATTACTTTGATTCTGATGTACACTATGCAATGTGCAATGCAAGTGAAAGTTCTTATCTTGTCCAATATACAGAGTTTATGCTCATTGATTTTTTTCATTTGTTTTTACATCTATTTTATAGCACCTTACCTTATAGTAATTTTCCCCTAGATTCCTGATTCTCCAGATTGCCTTCTAGAACATCTTTTCTATCCTCTCTTCCTTGTACTTAAGCTTCCTGGTCCGTTATTCCTCCTATTCCTTTATTTGTTTAATTTTAAATGGGGTTGTGTCTAATTTTCCCCAAATTGCAGCCGATTGAATTGAGCAGTAATTTAAATCTATTGTAGAGTTGGGTTGGGGCTGCATTTTTAGACAAACGATGAATTGTTAAGAGAAATAATTATATGCGTATCCGTACAATTAGCTTCATGATTGAAGATTTACATAATTACCAGATAAAATGAACTTTTTACATACTACGTTTTTAAATTTTCTGTTGACTCATATATAATGTTGATAATATGATTGCCATTGTTTTAATATAATATTAGTGAAAATAAATAGTTCTGAAATTATTTACTTCACATAAATGACATCCATCCAGAGAGCTGGTCTTAACCCTATTAAAGGACAAATTTTTGTACAGTGGATCTCACCAACACCGAATCTAAACCGTGCCATTGATATACCATCGTGTAGGGACAGGAAGAGAAGAAAAAGAAAAATGTGTACAAGTAAAGAAGTACAGATGCAGAAAAATGTGTACAAGTAAAGAAGTACAGATGCAGAAAAATGTGTACAAGTAAAGAAGTACAGATGCAGAAAAATTAAACCGATACCTAGGACACAAGTTTAAACGAACCTGGTTGTTACATGTTAATTAATTTATTTCTTTGTTTACTTTTTCTTTCTCGCTGTCATTTAATGTTAATCTCTTTAATAAAAAATCACAAATTTGAAAACCGTCAAAATAAAGATTGTAAATATATGGGATATGTCAAAACAAAAAAAATAATTTGCGGATTTTTTCCGAACTAACTTTCCTGCAAACTTTGCTGAAAACAAATTACATTCTGCTGAAAGATGGCTTAAAGTATTAAAATATTACATTGTCATCGCGTTTTGAGCTACTCTAAAAGTTTCAAATGTCTTGCTACTCGGGAAGTTAGTTAAAAATCGATATCAAGATTTGTACTGGACAAACAAACAAACAAGAAAGCAACCTAATAAAAACGTAGTAAAATAAATACTTTATCTCGATTTAGAAAAGAAACAAAATGATAAAATTAGTCGAAATAATAGTTTAATTAAGTATAGTTTGATTGAATAAAAATTGGGAAATGAATAAAAAGTTGATTCTGTGATATTTCTGTTTGAAATAATTGTTTTTATTTTTTCTCTGCAACTAAATTAATCTAGTGAGAAGAACAATTTTTTTTAAATGAAAAATCGCAAAGTTATTTAATCCTTTTATTTTTATTTTATCTTTAAGAAGATAGAAGTTATTTCGACACTAAATTCCATACTATCCCCGCTAAAAGTTTTTGTACCTAAGTATGACTTGGAACTAATTCTATTTTAACTATATTTATTTAGAGTTCTCTAGTTTATGCTACCGGTTGTTTTTAAACTTTATGAAAATATCCAAAGTAAAGAGCGAAACCACATATTACCCGAGACTGGAAACTAGGGGAAACCACCGAGTGGATTTTCTTTAATATCTTTTATTTTGTTCTACTTAGAAGTATACATTGTCTAAGAAATATCTTCTCGAAGGTTTCATAAATTCCTTATATATAAATGGCGCGAGTTGTTTATGGTTATACATAAACTAAACAAATTATGATCTCGGGGTTCAGTCAAAAATTAAACTGCGCTTCGAGGCAGACGTTTTAGTTTTACATAAAACCTTATATAAGACGACGTTAATCCGTATTTAATTTTTTTTTTGTAAAATCAGAGCTGCTTTTTTCCTTTAAAATAAACTACTAAGAATAATCAGATTATACAATAAATAACTAAAGGAAAGACGAAACTAAACAAAAAAAAAAAAAACCTCTAAGGATGCAAAACAGAAGGGGAAAATGTAACATGGTTGGTTCTTGTTGAAGATAAAGCATGAATAGCATGAAAACACAGAGGAGATGTTCTCCCTTACCTCTCTCATCGTATTCACCCGGCGAGTCATGTTTCAAAAAGTCAATTCATGAATACATGAATACAAACCTCGGGTACAGCTCAATCTTCTTCTCGTGTCAAGACGAGGCCGGGGGAACAAGTCGGGGGACCTGGCCCACATTACATATAAATAACTTTCCTAGACCTCCTCCTATCCGGGAGAATCAAAGGAAAACAAAAGTAAAAAAAAAAGAATAAGGTTAGGTAACTAGAAAACGGCAGGATCAACATTTCCTTGCTCGGTTATTTTAACCTGGAGGATGTAGGAGGGGGAGGATTCGGGAGGAGAAGGATATAGGAGTGGGAGGATTTGGGAGGAGAAGGATATGGGAGTGGGAGGATTCTGGAGGAGAAGGATGTGTCTTACTTTTCGATTCAGCACTCGTCTCCTTGTTTCTTTCCTCTGCCGTCGTCTTGAACTGCTCCGTGATGTCAGTATAATAAAAAGAAAAAGAAAATCTCATTTTCAGATTTCAAATAATGTTATCGACTCTTGAATAAATGAGTAGGGAATTCAAACTTATTTAAGAATCCGTAGATATCCGTCATGTAATAACAAGAAAACTTCAGAGTTAATAATCTACAAATGTAAATTGAGACAAAAATAGGGAATATTTTTGAAATATACTAGAATCAACAGAACACTGTACACACGGCTAAATTATTATAAGTTTAATTTTTATAAATTACCTTTTTGTTGTATGCACTACACACATAACCTTTTTATTTGAAAGGAAAAAAATCAGCTCTGATTTTACAGAGAAATTTAAGATTTTGTTGTATTGCACAGTCACATAATTTAATAAAGGATTGTAACTAATTTTTCAATATACTATAAGTAGATAATCAATGTAATAATGCTGTCCATAAAAACAAAGGTTTTATTGTATAATAAAACCTTCCTTCTTCTTCCTTTAATTTTATTCTTCCTTTTTATTCTATCCTTTATTTTATTCTTCCTTCTTCCTTCTTCCTTTAATTTTATATAAAGGGTTTAAAGATTATGCATATTTTGAAGGAAAACATGTAATATACATAAAAAATTAATTTTCCGTTTTTAGCGAGTAGGAAATAGCTCTCCTGTTAGGCAGTAATGTGTTTGCTGAAATGTGTTTTACAAAAGTTTACCCGTAGTAGTAGTAGTAGTCTAGTACTTCCTACTAGAACGTGTAGGACGAACCACTTTTCGAACCTTGCAATTAGGCCATACTTTAGGCCCTTTTTACACCCCGTGGTGGAGAGTTCCAGCTACTTCACACATCATACATTTCTACATTGTACCGCCGAAGCGTGTATGGTGTGGTCATTAGTAAGCTAATATAATATATAAGCTTGCGTCAAAGCGTGGGGGAAGAGTACCCCATAGGGGGTGTCCCTCGCCCTGCACCGTTCGTGATTCATTGATGCAATTCAGAGTATCATGGCATGGGATCGAACCCACGACCTTCGAGTTGCCTCGACTAATTGATAGCTGAGCGAGCGCCTTAAGACCCTCGATTACGCTGGCTCCCAAGTTTACCCGTAAGGTACTGATTTAATTAGATATATTAAATGACGTCTTAAACAAATATTCTAAATATGAATGACAGAATTTCATATACGTTATCTGAAGCAGATGTAAGTGACATAAAGGGGTTAAGAAAAGCTTCGTGAAAAGGGATAAAAATAAATCGACAGAAATATGAAAAGGGCTTCTAAAGAGACGTAAACGACAAGAGAACCGGCTCGAGAAAAACTTCCTCAAGGAAATGCGGGAAATATGAAATCACCGGGGTGGAAGAAAAACACAGGATGGATAGAAATACACGTCGCTCAGAACACATAACAAAATATAAAATCTATCAGACATCTTAGCCAAGAGAAAAAACTTCCTCATAAATATATTATTTTGTAAATAACTATTAATAAAATAGAATCAATTACTAAAATAACATAATATAGTTAAAAAATTTTGAAATATACATAATTGCGGTCGTTTATTTCTCTTTTGAATATATATATTTTTACTATAGGTATGCATTTAACAATTTTATTGTAATCTGTATATTATACATGTATAAAATTAAACATTAGTCTGTACATGCCTTTTTTCATTTTTTACATTACAAAAACCTAATCTGGCATTATATTTTTTTTTCTGTCTGTGTCTGTAAAATTTTCATAACTATCACGGTTATTGATATTTTTCTTAATGCAAAAGCAAAATGGTTGCTTTGTTTGGTTTTTTATATATTGTTAATATCTTCCTATGTATAATTTTAAATTTGTCGTGGTTTTTTCTTTTAAATAATAATACTTGTGGGACTAATTTCATTGCATTTGCTTTTGTGGATTTTTTCTCAAATTTTATGAAATCTCTTGAGCAAGGTATTTTACTGTAAATTTGTGAAATTAATGATTTAAGATAAGAAAAGACTCCTTTATTTTCCATTTTTAGTGATTAGGAAATATATCTCCTATAATGCAATAATGAGTTTATAAGAGCATCAAAAGCATCAAAATATAGCCTGTAGATCATAGGTATTATATTCCTTTGATTTTTTGAAAACGCATTGACTATTATTACGTTAATTGCCAAATATCCATAGTTAAAAATGAAAAGGCTATTTCTAAAGCTAAAATTTAAGAGAAATTCGAGAAAATTAAAGTTTAGTCAAATTAACCAATAAAAAGGTATTTCATCCATTCATTGATAATTTAAAACATTTTATTTAAATAACAAAATCATATTTAATAGAGATTTATCAAACAAATTACGGCTATAATAGATTAAAATTAATACAAACAATGGAAAGTTGTAAGTTACACAGGTTGTAATTTTAGATATCTACTATAAGAATATTAACATTAATAGTTGGATACCGTGATACGGGCCTATTATTCTACTTACAATATCTAGAACAAGATAATACCTTGTAATGCTATACTCGAATACATGCCTGCAGTGCTACCACCCTATACACTATAACAACACTATTCAATGCCTTTATATTAACAATATTGTTTAATTCTTGTATAATAAGAATATTGTTTAATACTTTTATAATAAACATATTTGCATTTTAGATGGTGAACAATTGTTAATTGTTATTTTCATTTACTTTTAATTGGAAAACAAATTTTGGATTCAGAGTGATCTCTATAAAATTGTTATAATGACTTTTTAAATATAATTTTGCTTCCGAGCTTACAGAACGTAAAGCTAACATTTTTTCATGTAAAAGTATTTATTTCATTTCATAGTCTTCGAATTTAAAATTCCCGCAACCAAAATGAGTTTCAGACATTACCCATTATGGACCGTATCTTTTTTTGTTCGAATTTTTCAACGAAATTCATAAAACTGGCTAATATTGACCATTAGAACACAGAAAAAATAATTTAAAAAATCTCTCTTAATTAGTTCAGCTGATAATTAGCGTTACCATATGGTTACTCTGGGAAGACCAGGTACATTCATCATAGCATCAGCGTTACCATATGGTAACGTTGGGTAGAAGAGGTGTTATTTATACAATAATATTTATATCAACAATCATTTATTTTAAAAAATATAAGTGTGCTAATATAGTTGTTTATAATTTTAAGTACAATCAAATTATTTTTTATAGTAAAAACGTTGAAAACAAACAATGCATAGTCCAATTTGTAACTTTCTGCACATGTGTATAACACGGGATTTGAATCCACCACCTGCACATCTTTTCCTCTTATTATAAGAAGTAGAGGTGACACTGTGATCCATCTGATAGGATCGGATATTCTGGATTTATGGACCACAGTGCAAAGGGTCCTGGATGTCGTTTCACAGTAGCAAATCTGATTTTATATTTTCACTTTTCCTAAACTTGCTTTTTTTTTTGTTTCATTAACCACGAGCTTCGAAACTGATTTAGCAAAAAATAGGTCTAACATCTGGATTGGTGATTTGTCTGCATAGAGGTGAATGTTTGGCTCGGGGATTGCAGCTTTATTACATTCCAGAAATCTATTTAGACTTACCGGGTTTTATTCTCTTGGATGTCCAGTCACTAACGTGTCTAAAGTAGAAGCAATTGTCGATTAGGAAAGAGATGATGAATTGGCAGCAGTAAATTCAGCAAATGTGGCAGTGTCCATCTCTTTAGGCTCTTTGCTCTTTAAATCCGGAAAAATAAATTAGACAATTATGATAAATCGCTAGAACGAAAACTACCAATGCAAACTTGGCCATATAGCTGCCTTCCTGACAAATAAAGTATAATATCGTGTTAATCTTCATTACCCGATTCTTCTTTAGAAATAATTGCTGGGTCTGGAGGTTCTAAATTCACATCTACTGGTAAATCTCCCTCTTCTTCCCAAACATCACTCTGAAAAATATCATAACCTTATAGTAAACTGACTCCAGGCCTGAAAAAAGTAAAAATTGGGAATAATAATTCTTAAAAAGTATTATGTTACAAAATATTATTTTATAAATTGACTTTTGATACAGCTTTCCATCCGCAGGGTAACCATATGGTAACGCAGAGGACAACTATGAGTGCTATGCATAGCACCCTCTTCCCAGCGTAACCATATGGTAACATTGAAATGTAAACAGCTCTGCATTTATATAAATTATACTTAGCCCGGTGAAAGACACCACATACAATAATTGTTACATCATTCTATAATAGAAATCTATAGGAAAAAAAAAATTAAAAAAATAAATAAACTACTTACCCTAATAAACATTGCAGATGGTCGAGGTCTAAATTTTGCTCCATTTTCAAAATTCACTTTTATGTACAGTTGAGCACATAAAGACAAGCAAAAGGAAGTATTGTCTATTGGAAACATTCTTTTATAATAATAAAGCCTTAAACTATTTTTTTCTTTAAAAAATTGTACCAGTACATGGGTCAAAAATTGCCGTTACCATATGGTTACGGTGGTCCATAATGGGTTAAGAAATATATTTTTTGCGCCCAAATTTTGATGAAATGTAGACGCTATAATAAAAGTAAACATGGAGCGCATATTGATTTTTTTTCTCTTTTATTTGCTCAAAACTCATGCCAACCTAATTTGTAATATAATAATATTATGTTTTATACGAAACCTTTGCTATTGTCATTTGATTATAATCCGATTAATTCGCCTTGAGTGTTTTTTAACAAACGTATGAAGAAAGTATTTAATGCTTACATTTGTGAAAGACAAAGTTTTTACAAACGAAAATGGTTTAATACAACTATTTTTAATCAACTTGGTGCGTAGGCTTCCGCTGGTGGACTCGTAATAAACAGCTTGATTTCCCGTGAAATCCACGACTCCAAGAGGTTAACATCCGATGTACCGCTTCCACTACTGGGATTCCTATTGAGTTAGTATTATCCTTTGTCTGGTTGACGCAGTTAGGCACTGACAAAGGCAACACCTGCTCGATTGCGTCATCCTGACAAAGGATAAACCTGACTCAAGGAACCCCAAGGGAATCCAGGTATAATCAACAGTCCAGTATGCAAATATAAACTATGTACGCCGTTATTCACTCCATTCGTCACTGTCTGGTTGTTGCTTTAAGTAAACATCATCATTCACCACACCTTTGAAGATTCTTCCAATGGTGGAAGCGAAACATCAGACTCCAACCCCTTCGTGACGCGAATTTCACTGCGAAACCGAGCTGTTTATTTTTAATCACTTGCTTTTTTGTTGTTTGCACTTTTAATATCTTCCATATGTACCTTGTCTTGGGTTTTTCATTAAAAATAAGTTATTCTGGTTAATCTTAGATTATATGAAAACTACTGAATTAATAATGTATAGTTGTTAACTTTATTTTTGACCCAAGGTAGAGAGACCTGCAATACAATGTTGGCCTTTTTTGCTTCTGCCTGGGTTTGGAGGACGGATGAGAAGAGAGTAGGAACGAACGTGTTTAAATTGTTTTGATTGTATTCACTGAGATTTGGTAATGCGAATAAATAATAATTGTAAAGGCTAGTTGTTGTATTGTATCAAAGGAACCCTAAATAATATAGCCCTCAAAATTGTCAATAAAGAATTTCGAAACGATGAAACTATTTTGTTTAATTTAATTGTTTGGCCTACATGATAATACGATACCATACCCATTTTCATTCATAGCATAAGCCCCACACAGAGCGCTGGGTAAAGGCTAGTCTTTAATACATTGTCGTGTGCAGTTATTATATTTATGGTGGCTGTTATTTTTTGGGTTATAAATTTCTAAAACTACGGATAATGTTGAGGCACAATAGGTGATGGGTGATGAGCCGGGGAGGTACTTGCTCTTGAACCGTTGTAAGTTAACATAATAATATAGTGTAATGTGTAGATGTGTAACTTCGTGCCAATAAATAATAATATGTATCTCTAATATTAATTTTTTTTTTAGTATGACATTGTTTACATCTATAGAGAGAAGAAAAGTATCTGGCTGTGAAATTGTAACTTCAGATTATAAAAAACATAGCTAAAATCCATTTTTTCATTGCTCCTAAACTATACTGAAAAAATGTTTTACATCCAACAGGTAGTTATCAAAAGTGCCATTTTTAGCGCTGCCAATCAAGTAGACATGCTCTTTTAGGATGATAAAAATCCACTAGATGTGAATGAGTTTTATCTTTTTTTATAGTAGAGCCTCTTTAAGGTTTCTTTTTTAACTTGTTTTGTTTGCTATCAAAATAAATTTTTATCGTATGTTACGCTCTCTTTTAAAAAAGTTAGTTTTCCATTGTCTGCTAACTAGGAAAAATAGCATAATATGCTACACGACTGATAAGTATTTTTTCTTTGCCTAGGCGATATTTAAATGTCTCGCTTCGTTCGTTAGTAAATATGATTGCCGCGGCAAAGAAAAAACTTCACATCTAGTAACATAATATCCTATTATACTCGAGTAAAATAATAAGCTTAATAAAAGGGGTAGCTAAAGTAAAAATAAATTAATAAAAATGAAATAGATTATAGAAAGATAATTTTCTCTATTATTAAAGAAAATGCCGAAAGGTTTTCAGCATTGGAATAATGTGAAATTGATTGCGCAGCTCTTAGCCCGGTTCCTGAGGCCTCGTCAGATTTTAGTTTTAAAAATAGGGAGGTGGTGGAAAGACTCGGAGCTAAGGGTCTGAAAGGGAGGAAACTGTTCAAACATCTATCCTTAGAAAAGGGCTCTTTTCCAGAGTCGGAGCAAAGCCCTAAGCAAACTCCAGACAGCCTCGAGTCAACAACTTCCGTATCCGGCCCTAAAACAACCCTACCAAATTTAAACATCTCTAAGCCTTGAGAAATACCGGCCTCTTCAATTATAGAGGTTCAAAGTTTCCTAGAATCGCCTACATACATACCTATATATACCTATACAAACCTATACACATACGAGGAAGCTAGCAAACTCTTAACTGTATAGGCTTATACAAATAATAGTGCTTATAACTAGAGAAAAATGGGTACTTCTTTAGATTGCTACTCCCCTATGATTTTTAAAACATAAACTTCTTTGATCGAATAACTATTAAGAGAAAGGATGTTTAGTCCAATGTGCTTTGGGACAAAGGAATATCACACTTCTTTTTTTATAAGAGGAGTAACAGTCTAAAGAAGAACATTCAGTACACCTTCTTTAGATTGTTACTCACCTCTGTTCTTTTGTAAGGGGAGTAACAATCTACAGAAGTGCCGAAAAATGTAGAAATATATCCTTTGGACAATTGAGGATACCGTTGGGTTTCATTAGACTTTCTCGCATCGCAATAAGTATCTGGCTTTAAGGGTCCTTAACGAGCACCCTCATACGTTCATGAGGCTGTCTGTCTGTCTGTAACGCACGTGATCTCCAAAATAGCCTAATACAAAAATTTGAAACTTTGAACCTATTTTATGTGTAATAACACCATTACAGGGAATTTATAGGCAACCCCAAAAAAGTAGAGCCTCGTCCAGACTGCCGAACCGAACAGAGGAAACGAACCGAGTATTGGTCTCTGCGCCCAGTCTAAAGTGCGCCTGCACCTGCGTATCTCAGATTGGGCATGCGCAGAGACCAATGCTCGGCTCTTTTCCTCTGTTCGGTTCAGCAGTCTGTACGAGGCTTTAAAGTTTAAGGGAATGGTTTCGATTTTGAACCGACTTATCTTTGCCTCATGTGTTTTTGTGTCCCCCCTCTCTCTATTATTTTATCAAATTTATGAAAAAAGATTTATAGTGCTATAGTACCTGGATATTAATAGATTAATATACTTGCAGTGGTGAACTTGGACCCCACATAAATAACTCGACCTCATCCAACATCAGACTACTTTATTTTACAAATGAATTCTATCATCTTGACACACAGTTTACAAGATGTGTCAATAATATGACACAATCGCCATTTTGATTCAAGATGGTGGTAGAGAATAATGGTTTAAATTGGATATATTTATGTAACTAGTCCCCTTAATATCTCATACAAGATGACGAAACATATTGCTGGACAAATTACTTGTAATCCATTCCAAATCAAGATCTTATACGTGGTCAAAGCGAATGGTTAACAATATGTGTAAGAGCAATAAGAGTTAAATTGCTGAGAGAATTTTGTGGCTTCCTTTAGAATTTACGTATATAATCACCCGAGTGCGGCACACACACGTGCCTAAATAATATGTTTGTATGTATCTGTGTTTGCATGTATCTGTGCTAGTGAGTTGATGAGTTTGATTGCTTACAGAAGTGTCCTTTAAAGGAGAATGTTTTGATACAGTCAGAGTGGAAGTAATTACTATGAATCCTGTGTAGAGAAGATTAAACCAGAATATCCTTTTGACTGCTAAATTATTTTAATTCTTGAGTAAATAAACACCATTTCGTCAATTTAAATATCTCTAACAAAGGCCGTCTATTTTTTTAAACCAAGATTAAATTAAGCCCCCCCCCCCTCCCCCTTTCTGCTCCTCTAAAACAAATTACTGAATTATTCAGTGGATCATTGAATTAATTACACTTGCAGATTTATTGCTAATTTAATGATTGGCTACGGTTGAAAACGACAGTGGGTGAATTAGAGGTAAAGGAAAAAAGACTAGGAATGTAATTAATGCAGTTATAACCAGTGAATTAGATTATACACATATATTTGTTTTAATTATTGCAAATAAGCATTGCGGTAGCACGGAGAAATAAACTTTTTTTAATTAAAAAAGGATTCTTACCTTTCGCTGACTTAAAGCATTTTGGTTGATTTATTTTTACTTATCTATTTCTTAGATGGGACTATATATAGGCTAATTAGAACCTACTTTCTAAATTTCATTTTAATCGGACAAGAAAGTTAAGATAGTTTTAAGATTGTTGGTTCGCAAAAATACTAAAGTAAAATTTTATCTGTTAGTGTCTTTTATAATTGTTTAGAGTTGAGGTAAACTATATCCGTACAGTTGTACAAAATTACATGTTTCTTTCATTTTACATTAGTTGTTGTTGAAATCAGATGCAGTATTTCATACCAATAAAAAAGAAACTTTTATCGAAACCCAAACAATTCTGAAAATCCATAAAATTGCCACTACGCACGTAGCAACAGGTTGCGCTAGCAACATGCTGATGTAAATAATCGTTAGCATATGTAAATAATCGTTACTATATATTTGGTCAATATAAATTACAGTCTATAGTCTTTACAATAAGATTGTGTACACAACAGCTGTCAAACTTTTTGCAAGATTTTCGGGTGAGGCATTACAAGAATGCCCAGAATGTCACAACTAAGAAACTATCTCTCCGGAGTCAGTTTAGTAAGGGGAAATGGGCTTTTAGCCTTAAGGAAACATCATTAGTACTGGAGATGAAGAAGCGAGAGAAAGTTTTAGTGGAAGATGTAAGTTGCCACTTCGCCTCCCCTTAAAATTGCTTCAGGTTTTAGACATTGTGTATGTTACCCTCATTCTCCCTCTGTTGCTTCCCTTCTCTCCTGCAATAAAGATGATCTCTAGAGATCCCAAACTTGGTTGTCTTAATAAACCAATGTCCATTGCTGGTTTCTCACTAATTAAAATTCTTTAGTTACAACCTTATCAACAAAAAATACAAAAGGTCATTGAAGAAATAAATAAAAACGCTTTATTTGTAAGTAGTTTACTAACTCAAAAATTAATCACGTCATATACACTTCGGCGGTATAATGTACAGAGGTATTATGTGTGAAATGGCTGCAACTCTCTACCACGGGCATGGTAAAAAGGGCCTAAGTGATGGCCTAATTGCTAGGTTAGTACAAGTGGTTCGTCCGACACGTCTAGTACTAGGACCTTACTACTACTACTTAAATTAAAAATTAAAGAGACCAAACTTCTAAAAGTGGAAGTATGGTTTAGCTTGTTAAGGAGAATCACACATGCAGATGTAGTACTGACTGGCTGCCCCAATTATAGCATCTGCCTCTCTGATGCCCTCCTTATCTCGGGAGCGCTCCTCCCCATACAGCAGATTCTTCTTTGAACGTCGCTGCTCTCATGATTGTAACTAAGCGCTATATCCGCAAGAACCTCCACACATGCGCATGTCACTATCAATATATATACTCATATTAAGTTATTTGCAAACATAAAGTTATTGAAGCGAGCTTCTTATATTCAACAAATATAGCACCCTGTCTGTCTGTCAGTGACGTTTACGTGTCCGATGATAACTTAAGTAAAAGTTGACCGATTTAGTTGAAATTAGGTTTAAATTTCCCTTTTACTAATGCTCAGGCTAAATTCGTTGGACCAGCGTTATCCATCAAAGATTCGAGTGCCGAGCTTTAAATGTAAAATTGGTTTTTTAAGACGAGAAAAGATTCTATCATCATCTATTCGATGAGGCAGCAACTCATTTTTTTTTTTTCATTAAAACCAACAGCGACAGCCCTATGATCGTTAAAACTATTAAAGCGGACCTAAACGTTTGAAATAGAAAAACGTTTTCACCAATATCTGACGTTCTAAAGTTCAAATTTAATTAAAACTAAATTTGAGTCATCTAAGTTTCTATTGAAACAAGCATATAAAATGCCGAAAGAGGAAATAAAATCTCTACTAATCTTCCATCAAATAACTATATTTCGCCCCCTTCTCGAGGCATACTCATGTTCAAAACTGAAAACGTTAAATCATAATAATTATTCCATGCTGAATTAAATTAACCATGCAATAACAATAAATAAGAACAATTAATAAAACTCGTTACCTGTTAGATAAATTAAAATAAATTCAAACATATATATGTTTTTGTCA